>JANJYJ010000253.1:132938-156502 GCA_033220585.1 Dipteronia sinensis
AAAAAGTAAGTTTCAAGACTATCACAAATTTAATAACTTAAGAAAAATAGTATCTAAAATGTGGATCTAACAAAAATACCCTTTAACTACACTCACAAAAAAAGTCATAATCGTTATCGAATTTATATTTTAAATTTGTTTCGTGTGTATTTTTATATATTTACTTTCGTGTGTAATTTTACAGTTGGAATTAACATATATTAGCAAGCAAAAAGACACACACAAAATCAATCGACTACAAATTTCTGTAATTACATTTGAAATATACAAAATAAAGTTTTCATCCACAAATTTAACAATTTTCTGAATTTATAATTCAAATAATTCCAAACAATTGATTTATACTCTCTAAGTTGATGCTTTAATTCAATCACTGGACTCCGATAAAATAATAATAATAATACTAATACTAATAATAATATTAATAATATTAATGTATCTAATTTTTTTATTTCACAATTTCAAAATTACTTTTCTATCGAAGTAAAAAAAAATGTTTTTATTACAAAATATAACAATTATTAAATCGAGCTTATACGTTCGGATTTATTCAAATTTATCCAGACTTGGCAAACAAACACATTAAGTGTTTGATTCAAATCATTCAATGAATATATCAGATGTAACATCCAGTACTTCCTGCACTAAATGCATGCAAGGTGTGATCAATTAGTTAATAAATACTTGTCAAATACAAATCGAACTCCACAAAACTTCACAGTGGAGATGGATATGTGTAGTTGGAAGCCAAAAGCGTGAGCTCTCACAATCGTTGAAATCGTGCGGATTCGTGTATTTTTTTTTCTTTTTAATAAGAGTTAGAAGTTAGATCAGCTTCACAGCAAGAAAGTTGTTGGAAGCAATAAAGTTGCATTTCGTCTTGGCCTTTTCCAAGCGAAAGCATTCTATGTAATGATAATATTTTTTTTTTTTTTTTACATGAAATAATATTAGCTATGTTGTGATATAATTGACTTCCACCGCATAGAGAATAATTCGTTATTAATTCTCTTGATCTCTTTTCCTATTTCATTGTAAAGTAACTACTTCTCTTATATTTTATTGTAAATTCAATTCTCCAGATGCTTATATATAGGCTCACTGTATGAACTTTCTATATACAGATAAATAAATTTATAAAATTGATTTCCTCTCATTCTTCTCTATTTGTTAGTATTATTACTTTCTATATTTTTATGTTTTGATTTATAACATGTTATCGGCACGAATGTTTTTCTTTTATTATTTCTCCTCTTCTTCTTCCCTTCTTATTATTAATAATAAAGGTTTACAACAAGAAGATTACATTCGAAATCAGAACCAGAAGTTATTGATTCAAAAATGAGAGCCGGAAGTTCTTGATTCGAAAATATGAACTGAAGTTTTTGAATCGAAAAAAAACAGAAGTTCTTGATTAGAAAAATCATAACCATGAGTTCTTGATTCAAAAAGAGAATCTGAAGTTCTGTATTCCAATTCAATCAGAACCTAAAGTTCTAGATACATATGGATCCTAATTTTAATTAGAATCCAAAGTTCTATAAGCATAGTTATTGATCCAATGTTTTAAAAATTAATTGAATCAGAATCTGAAGTTCTGTATTTCAATATAATCAATAAGAACTTGAAATTCTAAATTCCAAGTTAATCGATCAGAACCCGAAGTTCTATACTCCAATTTAATTAATCAGAACCCGAAGCTCTGAATTTCAATTTAAATCTTGAACCTGAAGTTCAAAATTCTAAACATTATTTAGAACCTAAAGTTCTAAATCTTGAAAATTATTTAGAACTTGAAGTCTTAAATCCTTGAAACTATTTAGAACCTGAAGTTCTAAATCTTGAAAATTATTTAGAACCTGAAGTTCTAAATCCTTGAAATTATTTAGAACCTGAAGTTCTAAATCTTAAAAATTATTTAGAACCTGAAGTTCTACCCTTGAAATTATTTAGAACCTGAAGTTCTAAATTAAATTTCTCTTTTCGGGAATATGGATGAACAATCTATTTCAAAAGTGAAATTGGGGATATATGTTTGGTCGACAGTGGAACAACTCATACTATTCTTCGAGATAGAAAATACATCTTGAATTTAACCTTGATCAAAGCCAAGGTAAACATTATATTTGGTTCTGCAGACCTAATAAAAGGCTCTGGAAGAGCCACAATTATATTGACAAATGGTACACAAATAAGCATTAATGTTGTTTTATATTCTAGTGGATCCAGAAGGAATCTACTTAGTTGCAAGATATCCACAACAATGGATATCATATTGAGACTATCTGTGAGAATAATAAAGAGTACCTCTATATTACATCACATGTCTTGAGCCAGAAGCTCATTTTAGAAAGGCGCAATGCTTATTCAACTGGATTATATTATATAAATATAAAACCAGTTGAAACCTAAGCAATTATGAACCAGAAGTTCACAAATCTAAAAATATTTTTACTTTAGCATGATAATCTCAGTAATCTAGGATCTACTATGATGCATAGGATAATTGAGAATTCTCATTGACATCCATTAAAGAACCGGTAGATTCTACTGTCCAATAAAAATATGTGTACAGTTTGTTCACAATGAAAGTTAGTGATCAGACCATCCATTACAATGGTTGATTTTGAATCTGCATCTTTCTTACAATGAATTCAATGAGACATGTGGATCCATCCACCAAGAGAATGGACCATTTAAATACCTTATGGTATTAATTGACGCATCTGTATGATGGTCACATATTTGCTTATTGTCTATACGTAATACTACATTTTTCTAGATTGTTGACGCATGTTATTAGACTTCGAGCACATTTTCCGGTTTATCTAATCAAAACCATACAAAGAACAATGTTTTTGGTTGTGTCGATGACAGTATGTTTGATGCCAGCAGAAACACATAGTGAATATGTTTGTTGTGTATGTGAGAAAGAGGCACAGTGAAAAAAAATACAAGGAAATACTTATTGCAGGGATTTGCATTTGTGGACTATTTCCAAATTAATGATCACCTTACAACCAATGATACAACCAGTAGATGATTTTGCTTCAGCCGTAAATTTTGAATTCTTGGTGAACGGTATGTAATCCGAAAAATACTTTGTTTTATACATTATACATTATACATTATACATATCACCTTGGTTAATTATCATATATTCATTGTTTACATGAGGTTTTTAAATTTGCTATGGTTTTTTGCTCTTGAAAATGATTATGTGGAGAAATTATGTTTTTTCTTTTGTGTCCGAACAAAATCATTTATCTTTTTTGATTAGATTTATTGATATCATTCCCTGAAGTGAATGTTAAGTCATATAATCGTCATAGTGGAAATTTTGGTCAATTAAAATTATTATGATATTGATGATCATAATAAGAAAATCTAGCCACCAGAAGTGGAATCACACCAAAACAAAGTAAGAAAATGTTTACTATTGGTGATAAAATAGTGGTGTACCTGAAGTATACATAAATATCATCTTGATATTTTACCAAGTAAATATAAATACTCTAGGGGAGCTAATTGTATGTTACAAAGTGAAAAACAAAATGTTATATATATGATACTTTGTTATTTTAACAGATCCAGAAGAATCAATTTAGCTATAAATATATACATCATAAATACATGTTGTATTATTTTATATTGTCTCATGCCAGAAGCATGCAATTCTATTCTTATAAATGAGTCTATCATATAGAATCTGCAGATTCTTTAGTGAAAGTCACTAACGGTGCGTTTGGTACGAGAACGGAACATGAAAGTTGTTTCATAATGTGTTTGGAATGCATGAGACAGAACTATTAATTATACTGTTATGCGTTTGGTATGGTTAGGACAGGACAGGACAAGAGGTTCAAATGACCAGAGTGCCCCTCATATATATATAATATTATAATATAATATATAATATTATAATTATTACATACATATATATTATAATATTATATATATTCTAATATATATAATAATATATAATATATAATATATATTAATATTATATAATATATTATAATATTATATATAATAATATATATAATATTATATGTATTATTAAATATAATGATATATTATATATTATTATATAATGATATATATATAATATAATATTAATATATATTATAATATTTATGTTATTTAAAATATATATAATATATAATATTAATATATATTATAATATTTATATATATATATATGTGAATATATATAATAATAAATATTAATAATATATAAAAATAAATATCATATGTATAATATATATATATAGATATTGTTATTATATATAATAATATATAATATAGTATAATGTACATATATATATGATATATCAAATATTATGTATTTATATAAGATATGTTATAATATATTATGTATTATTATATATAATAATATAATATAATATATAAAAATATAATAATATATAATATATAAAATATTATATTTATATATAATATTATAATATATATTATTATATATATATTATTATTTATGTAATAATATTTTATATTTTATTATAATATATATTATAATAATATATACAATTATATAATAACATATATAATGATATATACAATTATATATTATTATTAAACATGTTTGTAATTATTTGAAAATATAAAGGGTAAAGTAGTCTTTTTGTACTTTGACATGGGACAACCTTGTCCTACGGTATTGGGTGGGACAACATTTGGTGATTTTTATCCCACCTTGTCCCGTCATGTCCCATGTCAAAAACGCG
Source organism: Dipteronia sinensis (assembly GCA_033220585.1). NCBI lineage: Eukaryota > Viridiplantae > Streptophyta > Magnoliopsida > Sapindales > Sapindaceae > Dipteronia > Dipteronia sinensis. The sequence goes on from JANJYJ010000253.1 coordinate 137,683, forward strand.
CCAAACGTGGGACAAGATGAAGTTGTCCTACGTTGTCCAGTCACGTCCCGCGTACCAAACGCACCCTGAAGAACAATATGATAGTACAATATATCACTGTAGAATGGTATGACGATATAAATATGTCTGAAAATGGCATTTTTATGATGTAAATAAATCCATAAAGGATAACAAAATAAGGCCAACAAACAAATAAATTCACGTCGTTAGGGGGGAAAATATACAATTAGAAAAATCAACGACGTGAAATTTCAGTTGGCATGCATCATATTTATCTTATATTGATCCTTGTTTGAAGTTCAAAGGATCATTCGTTTGCAAATTGTTTATTCGAATGAATTTATTAATTGCCAATATATTAACTCGGGTGATTGTTCCTGAGGAACAATTTATGCAAATGGCAACAAATAAATTATTTGTGGCACACTAGAAGTGTGAAATTCGACTTTTATTTAAACATTATTATTCCCTAAAGAGAATATGAAAGATCATGATCATGTTAATTAAGACTAATACTCGAGCTATATGTAATCCTCATCATGACTCCCGGAGAGTTAAATGTCTTTGAAGAGACAAAAACATTTTTGAAGAGGTACAAAGTAATGAAATGTGATCTCCCTCTCTGAGACTCATAAACTAAAGGGATCTCAATTGCCCATGCAAAGGTACGTTTACTGGAAGTATACATATATTGTTCCTTACTGTAAAATTTTACAGTAGCTTTTGAAGAGGCATATATACTGTAAACAAAAATTGAGATCTTCTATAGTATTGCTCTGCATATTATGAACTGATGAGGATCTTGAACCACAAATTGTGGATGAATGTCGACATAATACTATTGTCCAAAAGACATAGCTATATTCATGGACATATAGTGTAGACGCTTGAAGACGTCAAACGTTTTTTTTTTGTTAAAACTATTATTCGTACGAAAATTAAGATATTGAGATATAACTTATACCTCGAAACGAAGGGTTTTCTATAAAAACCTAGTATTGATCATATGCAAATATTTTGCTATATAATTAATATTTCCATAATCATAATAATCCCCGAAGGATTCAAAATGCCAGAAACATATAATTCAAAATAAGCAATTCAAGTATAACTGGCTTCATTAGCCAAAAGATAAGTTTTTGGACCAGTAGTCCAGACTCTTGAAGACCTCATACCCGTTGGATACAAATGGGTATTTGTTCTAAAACATAATGAAAAATGGGTATTTGTTCAAAATCATGAGATATAAGGCATGACTGGTTCCGCAAGGGTTCTCTCAGAGACCAGGCATTGATTACGATGAGAAATATTCTCCCGTAATGAACTCAATTACGTTTCGATTTTTAATAAATTTGGCAGTCTTCGAAAGACTTGAAGTTCGTCTTATGGATGTGGTGACAGCATATTTATATGGGTCACTAGATATCAATATATACATGAAAATCCCTGAAGGATTTAAAATGCCAGAAGCACGTAATTCAAATTCTCATAATTTGTATTCAATAAAGTTACAAAGATCTTTAAATGCTTTAAAACAATCTGGGTGAATGCTGTATACCCGTCTTAGTGAATATCTTATAAACGAGGGATATATTAATGATCATATATGTCCGTGTATATTCATAAATAAATCATAAACCAGATTTTCCAAAATAGCAGTATATGTCGATGACATGAATTCAATTGGAAACAAAATTTTGTCTCGGCCAGGAGAGCGAGCATAAATCAGATGGATATTTGTCCATCAGTCAGCTTACGTCGAGAAGATTCTAAAAAGATTCAACATGGATAAGTCTCATCCTTTGAGTACTCCTATGGTTGTTCGGTCTTTAGATCCCAAGAAAGACCCATTTCGACATAAGGATATTGTTGAAATTATACTTAGTCCAGAAGTACTGTATTTTAATGCAATTGTTGCCTTTTTTATATTTAGCACAATGTACGAGACCAAATATTGCATTTTTGTGAATCTATTGGCAAGATTTAGTTCTACGCCAACTCGACGACATTGGAATGGGATCATACATATTTTTCAAAATCTTCGAGGAACTATAGACTTGGGTTTATTTTATTTAAGGTCAAATAGTTCAGGACTTGTTGGTTATGCTGATGCTGGTTATCTATCTGATCCTCATAAGTCACGTTCACAGACTGATATGTTTTCACATATAATGGTATAGCAATTTCGTGGCGCTCTACCAAGCAAACTCTCGTTTCTACTTCTTTTAATCATTCTAAGATCTTTGCGCTCCATGAAGGAAGTCGAGAGTGTGTATGGCTGAGGTCCGTTTTTCATCATATCCAGAGTACTTGTAAACTGCCCCAAATCACAGATTCAGCAAGAATAATATACAGAGATAATGCAGCTTGTATTGCACACGTCAAATGAGGGTACATCAAGGGAGATAGAACCAAGCATATATCACCAAAGTTCTTCTACACTCATGAACTTCAAGAAAGTCGACAAATTGATGTCAAGCAGATAAGGTCTATAAATAACCTTGTAGATTTATTTACAAAGACCTTACAAAAAGGCAACATTAGAGAAATTGATATATGGCATTGAGATGCGTTGACTTAGCAAACTACAAGATTGAGAACGAAGCACTTTTCAGGGGGCGAACATTCTTCATTTTGGACATTTGTGCTCTGTACTCTTTTTCCCTTGATCAGGTTTTGTCCCATTGAGTTTTTCTGACAAGGTTTTTAATGAGACAATATTTAAGCACGTCTATTTTTTTAAAAAAGAATCTCATAAATTATTATCAAGGTGGTGTATATCTAAGGGGGAATTTTGTGATATAATTGACTTCCACCACCTAGAGAATAATTCGCTATTAATTCTCTTGATCTTTTTTCCTATTTCATTGTAAAGTAACTATTTCTCTTCTATTTCATTGTAAATTCAATTCTCTATATGCCTATATATAGGCTATGAGCTTTCTATATACAGATAAATAAACTCATAGAATTGATTTCCTCTCATTCTTCTCTCCTTGTTAGTATTATTACTTTCTATATTTTTATGTTTTGATTTATAACAAGCTAGGCAATAAAAATTTGATGTAACAGAAAAAATCATGTAAACAATAATCGATAAAAGATAAGGTTAACCGATTCGAATCCGTTGGCTAATTCAAAGAAACACATGATTTTGACACTTGGAGAAACCAGAGAAACACTTGGGATTATCTTAGAGTAGTTGAATATGTGGAGTGAGACCCCGGGGAGATCCAGGGGAAGACCTTAGGGATGTCTAGGGGCAGGAGACCCAAGGGATGTCTGGGGGCAGACCGGAGAGTAGATTAATGGAATATATAGGGGTTTACTCATGAGGGATCTGGAGAGAGCTGTGAGCTAAGTGCTATGATGTAAGCTTGGTTGTGAGCTTGGGCTCGGTAAGACTCAGTTGTAATTGGGGTTTAGAGTTAGAGAAAGAATATCGGTTATGTTCTTTCCATTAGCAAATGTACCGAAAATGGAGGAAATAGAGAATAATCTTTGATTGTTATTCAATAATCAATTAAATGCTTATATGGGCTACAATAGCTCTTATTTATACTTAAAAAGAAACATATCCAATAAGAAAATTAGATTTGATTTAATAAAATTAATTAATTAAATTAAATAATTAAAAAGAAATCTATCTAATAAAGAAATTAAATTTGATTTAATAAAATAATTTAGCCTAATTAAATATATAAAAATGGAAACATAATAATATGTATTAATTACAAGAATATTTTTCAAAAACAAAATCGTACGAGAGGGGATTTTAATCTAGAATAAAATATTCGAAGAAAACATATCAAAAAAAAATTCAAAGCATAAGTCACAATCAAAAGAAATTAAGTCTTCCAGAAAAATAATCACTATTGAATAAGTCATAATCAAAGAAAATAAAACACGATAAAAGGAAATAAGTCAAGATTAAAGAAAATAAGTCAGACAATCAAAGGCTTGAAAAAAATATCGTGACTGTTGTGATATGTGGCTTTTATCACTTTTGTACATACACACAAGTATCTCCTATACACAAATATCTACTCTAACTCACCGCCTCTCTTGCCTACCTTTGTCTATATATGTGTGTACTGTATAACTGGTATTTCTTCTTCTGACTTGAAATGAATACACAGAGAGCAACATCTCCCTATTTCATTCCTCTCTCTTATCTCCCTCTCTCTTGTTTCTCTCTTATTTTTTTGCTTATTCTTCAATTATTTACAACACGTTATCAGCACGAATATTGATTAGGACTTCCAGAGAGTTTTTGAGTGTTTTTTTAGTTTTGATTTTGAATTTTTATTGAACCTAAAAAATTCATAGTGCTCGAATCATTTTTTGAAGGATACCGTTTTGTTCCTCTCGGAAATAAGATTCTGACGCCGCTGACCGGGTCTCAAACGGAGCTCTAACGAACTCTTTAGGCCCGGTCAACACCCATGTTTTCCAGATTTTTTTTTCTGCAGATTTTCCAAGGTTGAAGATGACACTGTAGTGATCGCCACGTCAGCAACACGTCATGCCACGTCAACCGCCATGTCACCACCACAGCGCTGCCACGTCAGAGTCAGGCATACCACGTCAGCGGTAGGCGCGCCACATCAGCACTAGGCAGCGACACGTCAATGCCACATCAGCAGTGGGGCTGCCATGTTAGCCAATGGGATCTGCCACATCAGCGCCACGTCAGCAGACGCGCCACATCAGCCAGAAATGTTTTTTGCCCGATTCGGTGCAATTTTCTCCCGTTTTCGGCCGAACTGGACTTGTTTCCAGCTATTTCGACCGTTCCGGACGTAACCGTGCCATCCGTTTCAGTTAATTTCGGTTGTAAGTATTATTTTGACTTATTTAAGCTTTATTAACTCTATTTTCGGGCGTGATGGAATATTCAGAACCTGGAGATTTGTATCCAGTGTTATATACATGTTTGATGCAATATTCAGAGGAATATTCAGAGAAATGTACACATCCAGTTGGATGTTGTAAGTATCATAAAAATAATCTAAGATCCTAACGTATAATGAAATTGGAATAATATTTTATCCATTTTATACACATCCAACATGATGCTCTGAATATCATAAAAAAGATTTAAGATCATCACGTACAAGATGGTTATGCCGTCAACGAAATCTATATATATATATATATATATACTGACTCTGACTCTAACTTTGACTCTAACTATAACTCTGACTCTGACATTTATTTTTATGCAATATATGAGACTGGCTTATGCCGTGTCTCTGGATTGGCTTATGCTGTGTCTAAGGTGATCTTATGACCCTGAAACTGTTATTTTTATGCAATATATGAGACTGGCTTATGTCCTGTCTCGGGACTGGCTTATGATGTGTCTCCAAATAAACTGTTTAAATATTCAGCCTTTATTTATATGCAATATATGAGATCGGCTAGACCAACTAACCAGGACTTAAAGTTTCTGGAATTATAATATTTAAGTTTGTACGATTTTGAAAACCGATGAGAACCTGGAGTTCTGAATCCAGTGTTATATAAATGAATGTCATACTTCATTATTTGAAACCTGGGGTTTCAAGCACATTTATACTATGAATTTATCTCATATATATAAAGTAATACGTTTACATGTCACTTATTTGAAAGAATGATCTACACATCCAATAGGATGCTGTGATTATCATAAAAGGGGTTTAAAATCCTAACGTATCATTCAATTGAGAAAAAAGGTCTACACATCCAGTAGGATGTTGTGAGTATCTTAAAAGGATTTAAGATCCTAATATCACGTATAATAAGATTGTAAAGGATAATTTATCCATTTTATACTTGCTCCTAAATGAGCAATATCAAGAGAGTAAAATTTGGATATATTTATATTCATGAGATATCAAAACATACCCAGGAGTGGATGTTTGTGAATGACAAGAGAAAAGATATATAGAAATAAACCTATTGAAAAGATTATTATCATTGCAGATGAGATATCAAATGGCATTACATATAATGCCCATAAAATTCGAAGGAAAATATATGTCTTGCCTTGAGTGCAACGACTCATACAATTCTGTAGAGTAAGATATATTTTATGAATTGGATTTTAATCTGAGTAAATATTAATATTGTATCAAGTCCAACGGATCTGGTAGAAAGCTCTGGAAGAGCCATGATAGAAAGCTCTAGAAGAGCCATGATATTGTTATCAAACAATACTAAATCATTGTATCAGTGATACTTGATATTATTCAAGCAGAACATAAAGGAAAATTCTCAGTTTAAATGCATATAAAGTTAATACTAGATCAGATTCAGTTGATATGATTAAAGGCTCTGGAAGGGCCACAATCTTATTACCAGATGGTATTAAATTGTGTATCAATGATACTTTATATCATTCAAGCAGAATATAAAGGAATCTGTTTAGTTTCAAAGATACACGGATGAATGGATATCATATTGAAACTATGAGTAATGAGAATGTTTAATATATATACATTACTTCTCATAATTCAGGCCAGAAACTCATTATAGAAAAGCTACGTGCTTTATCATCTGGATTATATTACACTATTATAAATAGTGAAGATTTTTATTCAATTATGAATCAAAAGTTCCCAGATCCAAAAGTTTGTACTTTGACGTGACCGTATAGGTCACCTAGGATCTACAATGAAACGTATAATCATTGAAAATTCTCATGGATATCCATTAAAGAACCAAAAGATTCTTTATCCAACGAGAACTGATGTACTGCATGTTCACATGGGAAACTAGCAGTAAAACCATCTTATTCCAAAAGTTGGTTTTGAATTTTCATCATTCTTATAAAGAATTCAAGGGGATATATGTGGACATATTCATCCACCAAATGACCCTTTTCATTATTATATAATTCTAATTGATGCATCTATGGGATGATCTCACGTTTGTTCATTATCAAACATCTCAATACTACAAAGTAGCTGAGATTGATGTTCAACATCCAGTTTTCAGATATACTCATAATCAAAATGGATTAGGGGATCACTTATCAAACGTCTCTAGGTAATTGCGAGAACCTCATTATTTCGGTACAATTACTAAATTCCATATAGGGACTTACTCACTTTTAAGATATTTGATTGTATTGCATATCCCTTTATTGCATATCCCCTTATTGCATATCTGACATGATCTAAGATAAGACTTTTATATCAATCTGAGATTAATATTGATTTTGAGTAATCTTCTATTAGATCATTTAAACTTCTGATAGTTTATATTTATATGCACAATCTGCATATTATTATATTGATTAATTCCCAAATTGAGAAAGTTTCTCTAGAAGAGAAAAGTAAATGAAAAGTTACTTATATACAAAATAGGGATACCAGTTCGGTTTTCTCTCTATATACGTGTCTCATTTCAATCTTCGTATCTCTCAAATACGAAAAATAATTTATCATCTGATAATTATTAATATGTACCTGATATATTCAAGGTAACAAGATTTTATAAGTTGCTGTTTCATTAAACCCCGGTCGGGTGATTGTTCTTGAAGAACGATCAGAGAAAAAGGCAATAAATAAATCATCTGATACATATCATAAGTTTATAAACCTTTTGAAATGTATTGTTATTGGGATCCCAAGAGTAAACGAAACTCGAGTTATGAATAAATCCATTTTCTCTAAATCAACTCTATAAGAGTATGATATATCAACAGAGATACAAGAGTATAGAAATTGAGAGAAATTCTATAAATCATACGAAGTTTATGAAATGACTAAATCCATTAAAATGGAGGAAATCTCTAAATCATACTGAGTTTATGAAATGACTAAATCCATTGAAATGGAAGAAATCTCAATAGAGATACAAGAATATAGAAATTGAGAGAAATTCGATAGATCATACGGAGTTTATGAAATGACGAAATCCATTGAAATGGAAAAAATCTCAACAGAGATACAAAAATATAGAAATTGAGAGAAATTCTATAAATCATACGGAGTCTATGAAATGACTAAATTCATTGAAATGGAAGTAATCTCAATAGAGATACAAAAGTATAGAAATTGATAAATTTTTGTATAAGTCATATGAGAGAAATGTGGAATCATAAGGAAATAATCATTAATAATGTATTTTTATACACAGTAGCGCCACTGAAATTATAAATGATAATTATGATATTCATAATATCAAATGATTGTAGATAAAAGGCATGATTGGCCTAGATGAAATAAGCAATTCAAGAAGAATTGACTTCATAAGCCAAAAATAAAGTGTTTAGATCAATAGTACTCCAGACACCTGGAGATGTCGAACTAGTTGAATACTAATGGATCTTTATACGGAAACGTAATGAGAAAAACGAGATCGTGAGATATGAGGCACGACTCGTAGTATGATGTTTCTTACAGAAACTTGGTATTCACTATTGATGAATACGACTACGTTGTTGATAAATTTGGCTGCCTTTAAAAGGCTTAAAATACGTCTTCAAGACGTAGTAATCATTTATATATATGATTCACTCAATGCAGAAATTTATAAATCCTGAAGGATTCAAAATGCTAGAAGCATGTAAATCGAGATCTCGTAATCTGTATTTGATGAACATACAAAAATCCTTATATGGATTAAAAACAATTTGAACGGATGTGGTATAACCGTCTCAGTTAATATTTGATAAAGATATGGTTATAATAGATTATATACTCATGTGTCCTCATAAAGAAATGAGAAAGAAAACATTGTCTGTACCTGAAGGTCGAGCGTAGATTAAATGGAATGCTTGTCCATCAATCAGAATATGTTGAAAAGATTCTGAAAAGATTCCATATGGATATTACTTCACAAAGCAAGTCTTTGCTTATACTCCCTCCAATCATTTATGATGTTATTATAGGGGGAGCGTCCCATCAGTGGGAGCGTCCCATCAGTGGGAGCGTCCCATCAGGGGGAGCATATCAAATGAAATATATTAATTGGGGTATATGTGCATTGTACTCTTTTTCCTTCCAATCAGGTTTTTGTCCCATTGGGTTTTCCTGATAAGGTTTTAATGAGGCAATTCTCAAAGCACACCCAAAAATCATTTGATCCACAAATGTCACTATAAATATTATATTTATCCAGTTGATCATCGTATATATGTTGACTTGATCAAAAAGATCATTGTAAATATTATTTTGATCTTGCTAATCATCATATATATGTTACTTTGATCCAGATGATCATCATAAATATTACTTTGATCCGACAGATCAATGAATATCTTTGCTCAGGTTTTTATCCCACTAGGTTTTCCCTAGCAAAGTATAAATGTGAGAAATGTTTTGAAGAAAACAAATAAATCTTGACATATGTACACTATACTCTTTTTCCCTTCGATCAGGTTTTATCCCACTGGGTTTTTTCTGACTAGGTTTTTCACGAGATAGTTTTGAGAACGTCCAGCACCACAAGATCTAGAGATATCGTTGTATACATTTTTCTCAGATTTTATCTCATTGGATTTTTCTAGAAAAAAGTAATACAAATGGTATAAATCCAAGGGGGAGTGTTGTGATATGTGGCTTTTACCACTTTTGTACATACACACAAGTATCTCCTATACACAAATATCTACTCTAATTCACCGCCTCTATTGCCTACCTTTGTCTATATATGTGTGTACTCTATAATTGGTATTTCTTCTTCTGACTTGAAATGAATACACAGAGAGCAACATCTCCCTATTTCGTTCCTCTCTCTTGTCTCTCTCTCTCTTGTTTCTCTATCATTTTTTTTGCTTATTCTTCAATTGTTTACAACAGTGACTTATTTTTGATTTGTTTCTAAAGGTTTTTTCTTTATAAAAAAAAAATATTTTTAAAAATTCAAGTTATTAAGTTGGTGTTAATCCCACAAAATAGTATCAAAATATACAAGAAATTTTAAAAACTCTATCCTTTAACACTTTTCTTTTGCATGGCTTTGTCCAAATTTTCATCTCAAATTATGTGAGAGTATGGATCCTGATGGGTTATATTATATAATATAATAGATACAAACAGTGACGGAACTAGAGATTTCGTTCTAATAGAGGCTTGGTTATAACTTATAATACACTATATATATATATATACAATTTTTCTATTGTCAGTTCGTTCTGATATAAAATATATCAGTATGAAGAATGTGGACCATTAGATTTACATACTTTGACTCAAAGTGTATGCACTTGTCAAAACTTATTCATAATATGTGGTCCACATTCTTCGTCCTGATATATTTTATATCATGACGAACTGACAATAGAAAGATTGTGTGTACATATATATATATATTGTGAATTTATCACCCAAAGAAATTTATGTACAACAAACACAATTCACACATAATAGCTTCTATCAATTTTATTGAAGATAATTTTCTGTACTCGAAAATTTAATAACACTCTTTAAAGAGTAAATTTTATAAATTTTATAAATTTTAAGACTATATCACAAATTAAATAACATAAGTTTTAATAGAACCTAAGTGTGGATCTAACACAAATATCATTCAACCACACACTCACAAAAATAATTATAGCGTTTTTATTCCTAGATTTATTTTGGTGTTTCCGAGACTTATTTGGTATTTTTGAGACTTATTTTATAATATCCAAGACTTTCAAAAATGATATATCAATAGTTTTTAATTTTTACTGGATAAATTTTAAAAAAAAAATCTAACTTATTTTATACTTTTAAAATTCTAGTATATATATATACAGCCCTCACGATATGCGGGCATGGTAAAACTATTGTTATCGCATTTATATTTTATACTTGTTCCGTGTGTATTTTATATTTTTACTTTCATGTGTAATTTTATGGTTGGAATTAACATATATTAGAAAGAAAAAAGAATAAAAAATCAATCGACTACAAATTTCTGCAATTACATTTGAAATATACAAAATAAAGCTTTCAACCACAAATTTAACAATTTTCCAAAATTTATAATTCAAATAATTTGAAACTATTGCTTTATACTCTCTAAGTTGATGTTTTAATTCAATCACTGATCTCTAACGAAATAAAACTACAAAGAAAATCAAGTTAAACAATTATATTACAACGTAATAATAATAATAATAATAATAATAATAAATAAATAAATAAGAGCTGTATATATCAAAACCTATCTTATTTGTATAAATACCTAAAAATTGTGGTAGATGTACGAGGTCGTTCTACAGTTGTCGTAGACTGGGCTCTTGCAACTAGTAGTTGGTGCCTAGTCGAACCAAACACATCGAATGCTACGATAACCTCTACAATAACCTGAAAGAAAAAGAAAAGGAGAAAGAAAAGTAAAAAGAAAGAGAAAAAGAAATGTGAATTAGTTTGGTTAAGCCTTGAAATTGGCCTTATTTTGCTTAGGTTGAGCATGGAAATGACTGTTAAAATAAATCGGGTGATATAACTGTTGAATTGGACGTTAAGAATATGAAGCTTAGAAAATTCTGGTGGCCTGAGCTTTGGTTTGGATAGAGTTTTGGCACGCATATAAGCTTTTTCAATTGTGAGAAAATCATAATCCCGTATCTATAAAGATGGGGTCTTATTTATAGGCTTCATCAGACTCAATCACATGGTTCGTGGAACATAAAATCCATCTGATCACATCCGGATTTTAAGGGATATATCGTTTGAATCCCATTCCATCACTGACTGAGTCAAAAGAAAGTTATACCATCTAACATGAGTTTGGGTCAACCCGTGACATATGGGCTTGTCCCATATGAACTGTGAGACCAATAGTGGGCTTGATGGTTGGGCATATAGCCTGTTTTTGGGTACCACAGTTTATCCATCCCCCACTCTACAAGCATGAAGTATCCTGGTTGGAGAGTGGTCCGTCGAGTCGAGCGTGTGTAGTGAGTCATATGCTAGAATTTCACAACTTGGGGTGGCAAATGCTCATATGTGTTAGGGAGCGGAAACGTCAACTGATCAGACTGAGTCGGTTCAGTTCCCCAAAGCAGACGTGTCGCTTTGTTTTTGGTGCACTTCTCCTTGAAAGTTGAATTTTGAATTAACCTAACAGTTACCCTAATTAATGGGTAACTGTAGCGATTGCGACACATGACCAACCATGGTTAAAACGAAAGGTTACTAAAGTTGACTGGGTCAAAAGGAAGTTATCCTATTTAACAGGCTTTTGGGTCGACCCATGGCATATGGACTTGTTCCATATAAACTGTAGGACCAATAGTGGGTTTGATGGTTGGGCATAGAGCCTATTTTTGGCTACCATGGTAGATAGAGCTCTAAACATGTTCAAATCCTTGGTAAATGAGTATAGCAGCGCATGTACAAATTTTGATACCAATAATAAACATTAAAATTCAAAATTTAATTGTAAAATAATTTTATAAAAAAACAGTTCATTATTATTATCTCTTTTTACGTGTTTATTTAAATTCACGGCTTAATCTTAAAGATTGACCGACCAATCACTTGTGCATGTTGAATACATACATCAAAAATATAGTTTTAACTAAAACCGAAAAATATATATTTATATATAAGTTAAAAAAAATACCAAGGTGATATTACGATGAACAATACCCGAAACCATTTATTTGATTGATCTGGCTGACTTGACTCTAAAATTTTAAATATGAAATCAAACGAATATGATTCAATACAAAACAAATATGAAATAATATGTAGAGAGATGCATGGCAATGTCTTGCAATTTGTATTAATGAACTATACATAGATATATAAAATAAAAAACTCGAAAACCCAAAGCAAATCACATGTTCACTTACACTTAGAACCTATAATGGTGATCCATTAATCCTAAATATGCACGAAAAAGGATACAATGAAATATACATATCCAAATATAAGTGTTTTAAAAAAATAGAAAAATGTGAATTGTAAATGATGAACCTTAGTGGATTTGGTGGGTTGTGCAGATTTGGACAGATGGCGACCGGAAGAGGAGGAACCCTAAGATGGCAGAAAAACATCGATATCAGAGTGGCTCGATTGAGTGACAAACAAACAAAGAAATAAACGTAGCAATAGAGAAAGAGAGTTTTTGGCTTTTTTATTTTGGGTAGAAATTAACAGGCTTTCAAACTCAACTAAAATTATATAAAAGGTAATAAAAATGAGATAATTGAATAGGAAAGGTTTTATTTTTTACTAAATTGATTATGAAAGGTTGGCTTGTGATTTTTTACTTTTATTTAATTAATGAGATAATAAATAAAAATGAACAGTCAATTCCATAACAAATGAGATAATAATTTATATTTTATGATTCCCGCACATTGTAGATATATCAATTTTTTTATAAATAATTTTTTGTTGCTAACAAACCATAAATTAGTATTAATTAATTTTTTAAAAAGTATTGTTAATTAGTTGTAATATTTCAAAAACAATATTGTTAATAAAAAAATTTAATAATTAAAAATCAGTTATGATAATGTCAAAAAAAAATCAATTATGAGATTGGTTAAGAGAATTTATTCACTATCTCATTAACTACGTGATTGTCTCTTTATTACCAATAGATTTTTGATTTAGGAAAAAAATTATATTATCAAAAATTATTACAATTAATTGTAAATTATATAGATAACTAATTAATAATACTTTTTTTGAAATATAATGGCTAATTAAAAATACTTAAAAAAACTAATTAATACAAATTTATGGCTTGTTGGTAAGAAAACAAAATTATGACCAGTCTTTTATAATTACCAAATAATGTAATACTTCAAAAAAAAATTAAAAATCAATTATGAGATTGGTTAAAATAATTTATTCCATTAATTAAGTGAATGCATCTTAATTACCTATAGATTTTTAATTTAGAAAAAAAATTATATTATATATTACAATTAGTAACGTACCAAATATTACGATATATATTATGTAAATAACTAATTAACAATACTTCTTTTTTGTTGATATATTACAACTAAATAACGGTATTTAAAAAAACTAATTAATAAGAAATATTAATTAAAAGAAATTAATATTCAATTATTTTTAATATTTTGTAGCGAAATTAAAAAAAAATAGTTTGAAGAATTACTTGCGAATCTTCTGACGCAAAACTCAATTTTTTGGAATAACTATTAACATTGTAAGTTTGGATATATTTCTTACACTTTGACGCAACGTACCACGCCCATCTTCCGGAAGAAAATCGATGTACGTGTCACGGTTTTGTATAGGGATGGCAACGGATTGAGTTCGGGCGGGTTTTGTAAAATCCAAACCCACACTTGTGAAAATTTTCTTCACCCACGCCCACCCGTGAAAATTTTCTTCATCCATACCCACCCGCGAACCCGTGAAAATAAACGGGTTCGGGTTCGAGTTTCAACCGCGGGTTTTATGCAGGTTCGCGAGTCACACCCACCAACCCGTAAAATATATTAATTTATAAACATTTAATATTTAATTATATTATATATATATATATATATAATACATAACTCCTCTTTATTTATTATATAACATGGAGAATTACAAATACAATAATATAAAGCACTACAAACTAAAACTCCATATGGATCTCCAAAGGCAAAACAAATAAGCAAACAAGATGTTTTAAAAGAGTAAAATCAGCAAGTACAACCTATCATTAGCTATATATAAATGAGAGTTGAAAATTGCAATTCTCAAATTTGGAATGAGTGAAATTTTTAAACTTTATTCTCTTTAGGGTTAAAAATGTTCAATTGGAGTTTAAATTTATAATATTTTAAATAATAAATATTATATAATTTTTATTTATGCGGATTCGCGGGTTCACCAGCGGGTTCATTTTTCCAACCCACACCCGCATCCAAACCCACTGGATTTTTATTTATTTGGGTTCGTGGATTCGTGGGTCATAAATTCACCACCCAAACTTGACCCTATAGGGTCAAGTTCGGGTGGGTGTCTGCAGGTGCGGGTTAAATTGTCATCCCTAGTTCTGTATGACGTATAAACCGTTGTACTTCTCTGGAATGTTTTCGATGTTCATGTGCGGTACACTTTGACGCATGTACTGCACATGGCCTTCTAATTTCTTTAAAATCTCCATTTTAACCACAAAGTCTTTATTTTTGCTCGAACACTTCTTGAGAGTTATAATGACCTGCACAAGCTTATTTAGCCGTCAAATACTCGGTTTTACTCGTAAAACAAACGCAAATGATAGGAAATTAGGGGCTTCACCGATTGTAGAAATGGTACTATCAAATAGCTCCCAAGCTAACTGATTACCATTAATTTGGTGTTACAACTTATAGATAGTATCAACCAAAAATTTAGAAATACATTAGAGGAATGCCAAAAGAACACCAAACAGCTATCGATCATGATAACATGTCATCTCCTCTGGCTTGGAACAATGAAATTTTTTCTAATGAGAATTGAGAACCACATAAATATTAAAAGTGATTAAAATAAATAAAACGGGTATATATGGATCGAGCAGGTACATGCATAATTGCATATAGACTTTATCTTATCCAAAATGTATTTAATCTATCTATGTAATATATGAAAGCTAACTCTCACAGCGTCACGTGTCGCCGTGAGTGAGCTTTGGATATAAATGCATTAATCTATACAATTATATATATATATATATTAGTAATATTGATTTTTTTAATAAATTGAAAATTCTATTAAAGAAATAATAAATAATAATGACTCTTTTGGGTTTTCAATACTAACTTTTGAATGTCCAATACCAATAAAACCAATATGATTTTTCATTAATAATTTTCTTACAATGCATTTTGGCTTTTAATCTTACCCAAACAATTCCTATATATAAAGACAAGCAGGATGGCTCTGTGGAGAAACATAATGCTAACCAATATTATGGGTAGGCATAGACACCAAGGAGTAAGGCCCAGGTTATGGCAACTCTCAACTACATAGATGATATGGCATATCAACCATCGAGATATGCAAAAATTGTTGTATTAATTTGATAAAATTACTATGTATCGTCGTTTGTCAGATTGTTTATATATATATATATAAGTTGTTAGGTGAATCGACAAACAGCCACCACCCTAACGGTTACATCATCCAGTTGTGAACCAATTCATGTCGTCGACCACTGGCCATCGGGCTCATCACCATGAAAAAACGCGTAGAGATTATACAGAGGAAGAGAGAAGAGATATGGAGAGAAGAGGCTTAAGAGAGATGAAGATTTTGAGGGAGAAACAAATTAAATTGAGAGAGAAAGGAGTTTGTAAAAAAGAAATATGAGTTTTGAAGAAAGACGGGCATAAGATTGAGAAGATGATGAGAAAGTGAGATAAATGTGGTATTTAATACACCACATGATTTTTTTTTGTTTATTTAATTCAATTTTTAAAAGAAATTTATTAAAATTTAATAGAGCATTAAACAATTTTAAAACGTTGAATTGGTCAAAATTATTCAATCAATGCTTATATTTCAACCGATAAATGCACCGGTAACTGGGATTAAAAATTGATAATTTAGCTTTTGATTAAATCATTACATTTAATTTATAAACCCTAAAAGTTTCTTCTCATGTATATTTTGTTTTTAAAGGAAATTTAAACGTTTTATGGTTTTTTTTTCTTTTCTATTTTTAACCTTTTTGTTTCCTTTTCTTTTTGGCTTTTTAAAATATATTAAATATGCATTAAATACACAATGATTATATTCAACAATAAATGTTTTTCAATTTTAATTATTCTTATAATTGATTATATATAAATATTTTTCAAAACAAATTAAAAATATAAATTGTAATACCAAATTAATGGTAATATATTTTTTCATGGAATTAATGGTTAATTTTTTAAAAAAATTATTAATAGTAATATTTTAATGATAACATATCTAATCAAATGTTTATGGTAACACATTAAAAACATTAATTATTGCATTCGATTCAATGGGTTCTTTTTCTAAATATATAAAATTCACTCATAACGTTTTTAAATGGTAATTAATAATATTTTTGTAAGATAATAAAAACAAATTCACTACTTTTGCATCTCCATTAAAGATTTCACTTTTTGTTTATTGAATCATCTAGGAGAGCGACGCGTGAAATTTTTTTTCCATAAATGAGTACATTAAAAAAGATAGAATGTCTTTAGAAAATAAGTATAGAAAAATATATTAATTTATCACTACACTTGACAATAACATCCATGGAGTTTTTATTTAAAAAAAATGAATACCTCAACAAGCATTTTTAGAATAAACAATTTTATTTAAAAAATGGTATTTCCGAGTAAATTGGAGTGTATTTAGAGGTTTTAAAAACAATCTTTTTACGGTTTTTTATTCTTTCTATTTTTAACCTTTTAGTTTTATTTTCTTTTGGTTTTTTAGAATGTATTAAATATGCATTAAATACGCTATGATTATTTCCAAAAATAAATATTTTTTAATTTAATTATTTTTATAAATGATCTTAAATAAATATCTTTCAAAACAAATTAAAATATCAGTTGTAATATCAAAATAATGGTAATTCATTTTTTATGGAATTAATTGTAAATTTTAAAAATATATCAATGGTAATATATTAATTATATTATAACAAAAAATTAAAATAATAAGTGTTAATCAAACATAATGGTAACACATTAAAAACGTTAATTATTACATTCAATTCAATAGATTCTTTTTCTAAATATATGAAAATTCACTCATATTTCTTTTTATATAAATGGTAATAAATAATTTTTTTATAAGATAATAAAAAAAATAACTCTACTACTATTTGTGTATTCATAATAGTCTTCATATTTATATTTATTTTATTGAATCATCTATATGAAGGACGGGTGAAAAACAATATATTTAGAACAATATTGCTACTTTATCTAAATTTGGTGCACAAATGATGTGGCAAGATTGTAATCTGTTCATTTATATTGTATTAGATTTGCATGATTTAAATGAATGGATTAAAGTATTGCCACATCATTTGGGCACCAAATTTGGATAAAGTAACATTACTCTTATTTCATTTATTGTGTGTATATATTAATATTATTATTCCATTTATTATCTTTAGTTTTTAATATGATTAACAATTATTTATCTTTTGGTATTCTTCTTATTAAACTACTTATTAATTTAATCACATTAATCTTTATTTTTTAATATAATTAAATTAATAAATATTTAAAATTATTTCAGTATTCTTAAAAGAATCAATATAACAACACATTCAAATTATATTGTTGCATTTATTAAAAATGTAACCTTTGATAATTAATAAAAAAATATTGAAACAATACAACTCTAATTAGTATGTTTATGTGTTGTTTTCGATTTTTTTTTATTAAAGAAGGAAAATGTGTGTGCCATTAATGCCAGCTATGAGATAACATGCAAGGGAAAAGTAATATTTTTATTTTTAAAAAAATTGTTATTGTGTAAGGATATCGATATATTATTTTATTTTTTTCGTTTATTATTATTATTATTATTATTATTATTAGTATTAGTATTAGTATTAGTATTGTCTATTTGATGAGATATGATTGTGCTTATTTCAAGCACAATTTAATCAATTTCTTCAAACATGGTTGATTGCTTGAATAAGAGATTAGTAGTCGGACTATGGACAATCAAACATGCTCAATTAATGGAGATTGTAAGATTGATTCTAATTTTATAAATAAACAGAATAGTCATTAGAAGTTGTAGAGAAAAACATTCAAATTTCATTGTTATAATAGAAATTGTCCACCAATATTTAATTCAAATGTCAAGAAAAAAAAAGGTAAAATAATTTTATAACATTTAATTTTAATGGCCAAGAAACAAATATA
>JANJYJ010000486.1:0-16302 GCA_033220585.1 Dipteronia sinensis
TTAAATCACAATTTAGCGGTAAAATATATGAATTTTAAGTTTTAATACAAATTTCCCTAACTAACCGTTATCAAAATTACCATCATGTCTAAAGCAAGAACTTGCCTTGAAAAAATAATTAATAGGATAAGTAAATATTAATAGAAGCTCTACGTAAATAAATTGGATTAAATCACAATTTTACAGTGAAATATAAGAATTTTAAGTTTTAACACAATTTCTCTAACTAACCGTTATCAAAATTATCATCGTGTCTAAAGCAATACATGCCTTAAAAAAAATATAGAAGTAAATATTTATAGAAGCTCTATGTAAAGAAATGGATTGAAACACAATTTTGCAGTCAAATATACGAATTTTAGGTTTTAACACAATTTTCCCTAACAAACCGTTATCAAAATTACCATCATGTCTAAACAATAACTTGCCTTGAAAAAATAATTAATAGGTAAGTACTTAAAATATTTTTAGAAGCTCGATGTAAAGGAAATTGATTAAATCACAATTTGACAGTAAATATATGATGAAGTTTAGTTTTAATACAAATTTCCCTTAAATTAACCGTTATCACAAATTACCATCATGTCTAAAGCAATAACTTGCCCTTGAAAAAATAATTAATTGGATAAGTAAAATTTAATTTACAGAAGCTCTATGTAAAGAAATTGGGATTAAATCACCAACTTTTTGCCGTGAATCTATGAATTGTTGAAGTTTAACACAATATTCCCTAACAAACCGTTATCAATTTACCATCATGTTCTAAAGCAATAACTTGTCTTGAAAAAATATTAATAGGGATAAGTAAAATCTTTTGTAGAAGCTCTCTGTAAAGAAATTGGATAAAATCTCAATTTTAGCAGGTGAAATATGAATTTTAAGTTATTAACAAATTTCCCTAACTAACCGTTATCAATTACCATCATTCTAAAGCAATAACTTGCCTTGACAAAATAATTAATAGGATAAGTAAAATATTAATAGAAGCTCTACGTAAATAAATTGATTAATCTCAATTTTGCAGTGAAATATATGAATTTTAAGTTTTAAAACAAATTTCCCTAACTAACCGTATCAAAATTACCGATCATGTCTAAAGCAATAACTTGCCTTGAAAAAATAATTAATACGGATAAGTAAATATTATAGAAGCTCTATGTAAAGAAATTGGATTGAATCACAATTTTACAGTAAAATATATGAATTTTACGTTTTAACCAAATTTCCTTAACTAACCGTTATCAAAATTACCATCATGTGTAAAGCAATAACTTGCCTTGAAAAATATAATTAATAGGATAAGTAAATATTTTTAGAAGCTCTACGTAAAGAAAGTGGATTAAATCACAATTTAGCAGGTAAAAATATATGAATTTTAAGTTTTAATACAAATTTCCCTAACTAACCGTTATCAAAATTACCATCATGTCTAAAGCAAGAACTTGCCTTGAAAAAATAATTAATAGATAAGTAAAATATTATAGAAGCTCTACGGAAAGAAATTGGATTAAATCACAATTTAGCAGTAAAATATATGAATTTTAAGTTTTAATAACACAATTTCCCTAACTAACCGTTATCAAAATTACCATCATTTCTAAAGCAAGAACTTGCCTTGAAAAAACTAATTAATAGGATAAGTAAAATATTAATAGAAGCTCTATGTAATGAAATTGGATTAAATCACAATTTACAGTAAAATATATGAATTTTAAGTTTTAATACAAATTTCCCTAACTAACCGTTATCAAAATTACCATCATGTCTAAAGCAATAACTTGCCTTGAAAAAATAAATGAATAAGGAGAAGTAAAATAATTACAGAAGCTCTATGAAAAGAAATTGGATTAAATCACAATTTTGCAGTGAAATATATGATTTAAGTTTAACACAAATTTCACTAACTAACCGTTATCAAATTTACCATCATGTTAAAGCAATAACATGCCTTGAAAAAAATAATTAATAGGATAGTAAAATATTTTAGAAGCTCTATGTAAAGAATTGGATTAAAATCTCAATTTTGCAGTGAAATATATGAATTTTAAGTTTTAACACAAATTTCCCTAACTAACCGTTATCAATTTACCATCATCTCTAAAGCAATAACTTGCCTTGAAAAATAATTAATAGGATAAGTAAAATATTAATAGAAGCTCTACGTAAGAAATTGGATTAAATCTCAATTTTGCAGTGAAATATGAATTTTACGTTTAACACAAATTTCCCTAACTAACCGTTATAAAAATTAAGATCATGTCTAAAGCAATAACTTTCCTTGAAAAAATAATTAATACGATAAATAAAATATTATAGAAGCTCTATGTAAAGAAATTGGATTGAATCACAATTTTACAGTCAAATATATGAATTTTACGTTTTAACAAATACTTAAATAACCGTTATCAAAAAATCATGTGTAAAGCAATAACTTGCCTTGAAAAAATAATTAATAGGATAAGTAAAATATTTTTAGAAGCTCTACGTAAAGAAATTGGATTAAATCACAATTTAGCGGTAAAATATATGAATTTAAGTTTATACAAATTTCCTAACTAACCGTTATCAAAATTACCCATCATGTCTAAAAGCAATAAGCTTGCCTTGAAAAATAATTACAATAAGGATACGTAAAAATAGTTTTAGAAGCTATACAGTAAAGAAATTGGATTAAATCACAATTTTGCAGTAAAATTAGGAATGTTAAGTTTTTAATTACAAATTCCCTAGACCTAACCGTTATCAAAATGACCATCATGTCCTAAAGCAATTAAACTTGCCCTTGAAAAAATAATTAATAGGAATAAGTAAAATACATGTATAAGAAGCTCTATGAAAAGAAATTGGATTAAATTCATAATTTTGCAGTGAAAAATAATGAATTGTAAGTTTTAAAACAAATTGTCCTAACTAAACCGTTATCAAATTTACCATCATCTCTAAAGCAATAACTTGCCTTGACAAAATAATTAATAGGATAAGTAAAATATTTTTAGAAGCTCTACGTAAAGAAATTGGATTAAATCACAATTTAGCAGTAAAATATATGAATTTTAAGTTTTAATACAAATTTCCCTAACTAAACCGTTATCAAATTACCATCATGTCTAAAGCAATAACTTGCCTTGAAAAAATAATTAATAGGATAAGTAAATATTTTAGAAGCTCTATGTAAAGAAATTGGATTAAATCACAATTTTACAGTAAAATATATGAATTTAAGTTTTAATACAAATTTCCCTAACTAACCGTTATCAAAATTACCATCATG
Organism: Dipteronia sinensis; assembly: GCA_033220585.1. Taxonomy (NCBI): domain Eukaryota; kingdom Viridiplantae; phylum Streptophyta; class Magnoliopsida; order Sapindales; family Sapindaceae; genus Dipteronia; species Dipteronia sinensis. The sequence continues at coordinate 3,272 of JANJYJ010000486.1, forward strand.
TCTTAAGCAATAACTTGCCTTGAAAAAATAATTAATAGGATAAGTAAAATATTTATAGAAGCTCTATGTAAAGAAATTGGATTAAATCACAATTTAGCAGTAAAATATATGAATTTTAAGTTTTAATACAAATTTCCCTAACTAACCGTTATCAAAATTACCATCATGTCTAAAAGCAATAACTTGCCTTGAAAAAATAATTAATAGGATAAGTAAAATATTTTAGGAAGCTCTATGTAAAGAAATTGGATTAAATCACTATTAGCAGTAAACTATATGAATTTTAAGTTTTAATACAAATTTTCCTAACTAACCGTTATCAAAATTACCATAATGTCCAAAGCAATAACTTGCCTTGAAAAAATAATTAATAGGATAAGTAAAATATTTTTAGAAGCTGTACGTAAAGAAATTGGATTACATCACAATTTTACAGTAAAATATATGAATTTTACGTTTTAATACAAATTTCCCTAACTAACCGTTATCAAAATTACCATCATGTCTAAAAAAATAACTTGCCTTGAAAAAATAATTAATAGGATAAGTAAAATATTTTTAGAAGCTGTACGTAAAGAAATGTGATTACATCACAATTTTACAGTAAAATATATGAATTTTAAGTTTTAATACAAATTTCCCTAACTAACCATTATCAAAATTACCATCATGTCTAAAGCAATAACTTGCCTTGAAAAAATAATTAATACGGATAAGTAAAATATTTTTAGAAGCTCTATGTAAAGAAATTGGATTAAATCTCAATTTTGCAGTGAAATTTATGAATTTTAAGTTTTATACAAATTTCCCTAACTAACCGTTATCAAAATTACCATCATGTCTAAAGCAATAACTTGCCTTGAAAAAATAATTAATAGGATAAGTAAAATATTTATAGAAGCTCTATGTAAAGAAATTGGATTAAATCACAATTTTGCAGTAAAATATATGAATTTTACGTTTTAATACAAATTTCCCTAACTAACCGTTATCAAATTACCATCATGTCTAAAGCAATAACTTGCCTTGAAAAAATAATTAATAGGATAAGTAAAATATTTTTAGAAGCTCTATGTAAAGAAATTGGATTAAATCACAATTTTGCAGTAAAATATATGAATTTTAAGTTTTAATACAAATTTCCCTAACTAACCGTTATCAAAATTACCATCATGTCTAAAGCAATAACTTGCCTTGAAAAAATAATTAATAGGATAAGTAAAATATTTATAGAAGCTCTATGTAAAGAAATTGGATTAAATCACTATTTAGCAGTAAAATATATGAATTTTAAGTTTTAATACAAATTTTCCTAACTAACCGTTATCAAAATTACCATCATGTCCAAAGCAATAACTTGCCTTGAAAAAATAATTAATAGGATAAGTAAAATATTTTTAGAAGCTGTACGTAAAGAAATTGGATTACATCACAATTTTACAGTAAAATATATGAATTTTAAGTTTTAATACAAATTTCCCTAACTAACCGTTATCAAAATTACCATCATATCTAAAGCAATAACTTGCCTTGAAAAAATAATTAATAGGATAAGTAAAATATTTTTAGGAGCTGTACGTAAAGAAATTGGATTAAATCACTATTTAGCAGTAAAATATATGAATTTTAAGTTTTAATACAAATTTTCCTAACTAACCGTTATCAAAATTACCATCATGTCCAAAGCAATAACTTGCCTTGAAAAAATAATTAATAGGATAAGTAAAATATTTTTAGAAGCTGTACGTAAAGAAATTGGATTAAATCACAATTTTACAGTAAAATATATGAATTTTAAGTTTTAATACAAATTTCCCTAACTAACCGTTATCAAAATTACCATCATGTCTAAAGCAATAACTTGCCTTGAAAAAATAATTAATAGGATAAGTAAAATAATTTTAGAAGCTCTACGTAAAGAAATTGGATTAAATCACAATTTTGCAGTAAAATATATGAATTTTAAGTTTTAATACAAATTTCCCTAACTAACCGTTATCAAAATTACCATCATGTCTAAAGCAATAACTTGCCTTGAAAAAATAATTAATAGGATAAGTAAAATATTTTTAGAAGCTCTATGTAAAGAAATTGGATTAAATCTCAATTTTGCAGTGAAATATATGAATTTTAAGTTTTAACACAAATTTCCCTAACTAACCGTTATCAAAATTACCATCATGTCTAAAGCAATAACTTGCCTTGAAAAAATAATTAATAGGATAAGTAAAATATTTTTAGAAGCTCTATGTAAAGAAATTGGATTAAATCACAATTTTGCAGTAAAATATATGAATTTTAAGTTTTAATACAAATTTCCCTAACTAACCAGTTATCAAAATTACCATCATGTCTAAAGCAATAACTTGCCTTGAAAAAATAATTAATAGGATAAGTAAAATATTTTAGAAGCTCTATGTAAAGAAATTGGATTAAATCTCAATTTTAGCAGTGAAATATATGAATTTTACGTTTTAACACAAATTCCTCTAACTAACCGTTATCAAAATTACCATCATTTCTAAAGCAACAACTTGCCTCGAAAAAATAATTAATAGGATAAGTAAAATATTTTTAGAAGCTCTACGTAAAGAAATTGGATTAAATCACAATTTAGCAGTAAAATATATGAATTTTAAGTTTTAATACAAATTTCCCTAACTAACCGTTATCAAAATTACCATCATGTCTAAAGCAATAACGTGCCTTGAAAAAATAATTAATAGGATAAGTAAAATATTTTTAGAAGCTCTATGTAAAGAAATTGGATTAAATCACAATTTTGCAGTAAAATATATGAATTTTAAGTTTTAATACAAATTTCCCTAACTAACCGTTATCAAAATTACCATCATGTCTAAAGCAATAACTTGCCTTGAAAAAATAATTAATAGGATAAGTAAAATATTTTAGAAGCTCTATGTAAAGAAATTGGATTAAATCTCAATTGTGCAGTGAAATATATGAATTTTAAGTTTAACACAAATTTCCCTAACTAAACCGTTATCAAAATTACCATCATGTCTAAAGCAATAACTTGCCTTGAAAAAATAATTAATAGGATAAGTAAATATTTTAGAAGCTCTATGTAAAGAAATTGGATTAAATCCAATTTTGCCGTGAAATATATGAATTTTAAGTTTTAACACAAATTTCCCTAACTAACCGTTATCAAAATTACCATCATGTCTAAAGCAATAACTTGCCTTGAAAAAATAATTAATAGGATAAGTAAAATATTTTTAGAAGCTCTATGTAAAGAAATTGGATTAAATCTCAATTTTGCAGTGAAATATATGAATTTTAAGTTTTAACACAAATTTCCCTAACTAAACCGTTATCAAATTACCATCATGTCTAAAGCAATAACTTGCCTTGAAAAAATAATTAATAGGATAAGTAAAATATTTTTAGAAGCTCTATGTAAAGAAATTGGATTAAATCACAATTTTGCAGTGAAATATATGAATTTTAAGTTTTAATACAAATTTCCCTAACTAACCGTTATCAAAATTACCATCATGTCTAAAGCAATAACTTTGCCTGGAAAAAATAATTAATAGGATAAGTAAAATATTTTTAGAAGCTCTATGTAAAGAAATTGGATTAAATCTCAATTTTGCAGTAGAAATATATGAATTTTAGTTTTAACACAAATTTCCCTAACTAACCGTTATCAAAATTACCATCATGTCTAAAGCAATAACTTGCCTTGAAAAAATAATTAATAGGATAAGTAAAATATTTTAGAAGCTCTATGTAAAAGAAATTGGATTAATCTCAATTTTGCAGTGAAATATATGAATTTTACGTTTTAACACAAATTTCCCTAACTAAACGTTATCAAAATTACCATCATGTCTAAAGCAATAACTTGCCTTGAAAAAATAATTAATAGGATAAGTAAAATATTTTTAGAAGCTCTACGTAAAGAAATTGGATTAAATCACAATTTAGCAGTAAAATATATGAATTTTAAGTTTTAATACAAATTTCCCTAACTAACCGTTATCAAAATTACCATCATGTCTAAAGCAATAACTTGCCTTGAAAAAATAATTAATAGGATAAGTAAAATATTTTAGAAGCTCTATGTAAAGAAATTGGATTAAATCACAATTTTGCAGTGAAATATATGAATTTTAAGTTTTAACACAAATTTCCCTAACTAACCGTTATCAAATTTACCATCATGTCTAAAGCAATAACTTGCCTTGAAAAAATAATTAATAGGATAAGTAAAATATTTTTAGAAGCTCTATGTAAAGAAATTGGATTAAATCTCAATTTTGCAGTGAAATATATGAATTTTACGTTTTAACACAAATTTCCCTAACTAAACGTTATCAAAATTACCATCATGTATAAAGCAATAACTTGCCTTGAAAAAATAATTAATAGGATAAGTAAAATATTCTTAGAAGCTCTATGTAAAGAAATTGGGTTAAATCGTAATTTTTCCGTGAAATATACGAATTTGAAGTTTTAACACAATATTCCCTAACAAACCGTCATCAAATTTATCATCATGTCTAAAGCAATAACTTGCCTTGAAAAAATAATTAATAGGATAAGTAAAATATTTTAGAAGCTCTATGTAAAGAAATTGGATTAAATCTCAATTTTGCAGTGAAATATATGAATTTTAAGTTTTAACACAATATTCCCTAACTAAACCGTTATCAAATTACCATCATGTCTAAAGCAATAACTTGCCTTGAAAAAATAATTAATAGGATAAGTAAAATATTTTAGAAGCTCTATGTAAAGAAATTGGATTAAATCGCAATTTTTCAGTAAAATATATGAATTTTAAGTTTTAATACAAATTTCCCTAACTAACCGTTATCAAAATTACCATCACGTCTAAAGCAATAACGTGCCTTGAAAAAATAATTAATAGGATAAGTAAAATATTTTTAGAAGCTCTATGTAAAGAAATTGGATTAAATCTCAACTTTACAGTGAAATATATGAATTTTACGTTTTAACACAAATTACTCTAACTAACCGTTATCAAAATTACCATCATTTCTAAAGCAACAACTTGCCTCGAAAAAATAATTAATAGGATAAGTAAAATATTTTTAGAAGCTCTACGTAAAGAAATTGGATTAAATCACAATTTAGCAGTAAAATATATGAATTTTAAGTTTTAATACAAATTTCCCTAACTAACCGTTATCAAAATTACCATCATGTCTAAAGCAATAACTTGCCTTGAAAAAACAATTAATAGGATACGTAAAATATTTTTAGAAGTACTACGTAAAGAAATTGGATTAAATCACAATTTAGCAGTAAAATATATGAATTTTAAGTTTTAATACAAATTTCCCTAACTAACCGTTATCAAAATTACCATCATGTCTAAAGCAATAACTTGCCTTGAAAAAATAATTAATAGGATAAGTAAAATAATTATAGAAGCTCTATGAAAAGAAATTGGATTAAATCACAATTTTGCAGTGAAATATATGAATTTTAAGTTTTAACACAAATTTCCCTAACTAACCGTTATCAAATTTACCATCATGTCTAAAGCAATAACTTGCCTTGAAAAAATAATTAATAGGATAAGTAAAATATTTTTAGAAGCTCTATGTAAAGAAATTGGATTAAATCTCAATTTTGCAGTGAAATATATGAATTTTAAGTTTTAATACAAATTTCCCTAACTAACCGTTATCAAAATTACCATCATGTCTAAAGCAATAACTTGCCTTGAAAAAATAATTAATAGGATAAGTAAAATATTTTTAGAAGCTCTATGTAAAGAAATTGGATTAAATCTCAATTTTGCAGTGAAATATATGAATTTTAGGTTTTAACACAAATTTCCCTAACTAACCGTTATCAAAATTACATTCATTTCTAAAGCAATAACTTGCCTTGAAAAAATAATTAATAGGATAAGTAAAATATTTTTAGAAGCTCTATGTAAAGAAATTGGATTAAATCTCAATTTTGCAGTGAAATATATGAATTTTAAGTTTTAACACAAATTTCCCTAACTAACCGTTATCAAAATTACCATCATGTCTAAAGCAATAACTTGCCTTGAAAAAATAATTAATAGGATAAGTAAAATATTTTTAGAAGCTCTATGTAAAGAAATTGGATTAAATCTCAATTTTGCAGTGAAATATATGAATTTTAAGTTTTAACACAAATTTCCCTAACTAACCGTTATCAAAATTACATTCATTTCTAAAGCAATAACTTGCCTTGAAAAAATAATTAATAGGATAAGTAAAATATTTTTAGAAGCTCTATGTAAAGAAATTGGATTAAATCTCAATTTTTCAGTGAAATATATGAATTTTAAGTTTTAACACAATATTCCCTAACAAACCGTTATCAAATTTACCATCATGTCTAAAGCAATAACTTGCCTTGAAAAAATAATTAATAGGATAAGTAAAATATTTTTAGAAGCTCTATGTAAAGAAATTGGATTAAATCTCAATTTTGCAGTGAAATATATGAATTTTACGTTTTAACACAAATTTCCCTAACTAACCGTTATCAAAATTACCATCATGTCTAAAGCAATAACTTGCCTTGAAAAAATAATTAATAGGATAAGTAAAATATTTTAGAAGCTCTATGTAAAGAAATTGGATTAAATCACAATTTTGCAGTGAAATATATGAATTTTAAGTTTTAACACAAATTTCCCTAACTAACCGTTATCAAAATTACCATCATGTCTAAAGCAATAACTTGCCTTGAAAAAATAATTAATAGGATAAGTAAAATATTTTAGAAGCTCTATGTAAAGAAATTGGATTAAATCACAATTTTGCAGTGAAATATATGAATTTTAAGTTTTAACACAATATTCCCTAACAAACCGTTATCAAATTTACCATCATGTCTAAAGCAATAACTTGCCTTGAAAAAATAATTAATAGGATAAGTAAAATATTTTAGAAGCTCTATGTAAAGAAATTGGATTAAATCATCAATTTTGCAGTGAAATATATGAATTTTAAGTTTTAACACAAATTTCCCTAACTAACCGTTATCAAATTACCATCATGTCTAAAGCAATAACTTGCCTTGAAAAAATAATTAATAGGATAAGTAAAATATTTTTAGAAGCTCTATGTAAAGAAATTGGATTAAATCTACAATTTTGCAGTGAAATATATGAATTTTAAGTTTTAACACAAATTTCCCTAACTAACCGTTATCAAAATTACCATCATGTCTAAAGCAATAACTTGCCTTGAAAAAATAATTAATAGGATAAGTAAAATATTTTTAGAAGCTCTATGTAAAGAAATTGGATTAAATCACAATTTTGCAGTGAAATATATGAATTTTAAGTTTTAACACAAATTTCCCTAACTAACCGTTATCAAAATTACCATCATGTCTAAAGCAATAACTTGCCTTGAAAAAATAATTAATAGGATAAGTAAAATATTTTTAGAAGCTCTATGTAAAGAAATTGGATTAAATCACAATTTTGCAGTGAAATATATGAATTTTAAGTTTTAACACAAATTTCCCTAACTAACCGTTATCAAAATTACCATCATGTCTAAAGCAATAACTTGCCTTGAAAAAATAATTAATAGGATAAGTAAAATATTTTTAGAAGCTCTATGTAAAGAAATTGGATTAAATCACAATTTTGCAGTGAAATATATGAATTTTAAGTTTTAATACAAATTTCCCTAACTAACCGTTATCAAAATTACCATCATGTCTAAAGCAATAACTTGCCTTGAAAAAATAATTAATAGGATAAGTAAAATATTTTTAGAAGCTCTATGTAAAGAAATTGGATTAAATCTCAATTTTGCAGTGAAATATATGAATTTTAAGTTTTAACACAAATTTCCCTAACTAACCGTTATCAAAATTACCATCATGTCTAAAGCAATAACTTGCCTTGAAAAAATAATTAATAGGATAAGTAAAATAATTTTAGAAGCTCTATGTAAAGAAATTGGATTAAATCGCAATTTTTCCGTGAAATATATGAATTTGAAGTTTTAACACAATATTCCCTAACAAACCGTTATCAAATTACCATCATGTCTAAAGCAATAACTTGCCTTGAAAAAATAATTAATAGGATAAGTAAAATATTTTAGAAGCTCTATGTAAAGAAATTGGATTAAATCTCAATTTTGCAGTGAAATATATGAATTTTAAGTTTTAACACAATATTCCCTAACAAACCGTTATCAAATTTACCATCATGTCTAAAGCAATAACTTGCCTTGAAAAAATAATTAATAGGATAAGTAAAATATTTTAGAAGCTCTATGTAAAGAAATTGGATTAAATCTCAATTTTGCAGTGAAATATATGAATTTTAAGTTTTAACACAAATTTCCCTAACTAACCGTTATCAAATTACCATCATGTCTAAAGCAATAACTTGCCTTGAAAAAATAATTAATAGGATAAGTAAAATATTTTAGAAGCTCTATGTAAAGAAATTGGATTAAATCACAATTTTGCAGTGAAATATATGAATTTTAAGTTTTAATACAAATTTCCCTAACTAACCGTTATCAAAATTACCATCATGTCTAAAGCAATAACTTGCCTTGAAAAAATAATTAATAGGATAAGTAAAATATTTTTAGAAGCTCTATGTAAAGAAATTGGATTAAATCTCAATTTTGCAGTGAAATATATGAATTTTAAGTTTTAACACAAATTTCCCTAACTAACCGTTATCAAAATTACCATCATGTCTAAAGCAATAACTTGCCTTGAAAAAATAATTAATAGGATAAGTAAAATATTTTTAGAAGCTCTATGTAAAGAAATTGGATTAAATCTCAATTTTGCAGTGAAATATATGAATTTTACGTTTTAACACAAATTTCCCTAACTAACCGTTATAAAAATTACCATCATGTCTAAAGCAATAACTTGCCTTGAAAAATAATTAATAGGATAAGTAAAATAATTTTAGAAGCTCTATGTAAAGAAATTGGATTAAATCACAATTTTGCAGTGAAATATATGAATTTTAAGTTTTAATACAAATTTCCCTAACTAACCGTTATCAAATTTACCATCATGTCTAAAGCAATAACTTGCCTTGAAAAAATAATTAATAGGATAAGTAAAATATTTTAGAAGCTCTATGTAAAGAAATTGGATTAAATCACAATTTTGCAGTGAAATATATGAATTTTAAGTTTTAAACACAAATTTCCCTAACTAACCGTTATCAAATTACCATCATGTCTAAAGCAATAACTTGCCTTGAAAAAATAATTAATAGGATAAGTAAAATAATTTTAGAAGCTCTATGTAAAGAAATTGGATTAAATCTCAATTTTGCAGTGAAATATATGAATTTTACGTTTTAACACAAATTTCCCTAACTAACCGTTATAAAAATTACCATCATGTCTAAAGCAATAACTTGCCTTGAAAAAATAATTAATAGGATAAGTAAAATATTTTTAGAAGCTCTATGTAAAGAAATTGGATTAAATCTCAATTTTGCAGTGAAATATATGAATTTTAAGTTTTAATACAAATTTCCCTAACTAACCGTTATCAAATTTACCATCATGTCTAAAGCAATAACTTGCCTTGAAAAAATAATTAATAGGATAAGTAAAATATTTTTAGAAGCTCTATGTAAAGAAATTGGATTAAATCACAATTTTGCAGTAAAATATATGAATTTTACGTTTTAACACAAATTTCCCTAACTAACCGTTATCAAATTACCATCATGTCTAAAGCAATAACTTGCCTTGAAAAAATAATTAATAGGATAAGTAAAATATTTTTAGAAGCTCTATGTAAAGAAATTGGATTAAATCACAATTTTGCAGTAAAATATATGAATTTTAAGTTTTAATACAAATTTCCCTAACTAACCGTTATCAATATTACCATCATGTCTACAGCAATAACTTGCCTTGAAAAAATAATTAATAGGATAAGTAAAATATTTTTAGAAGCTCTATGTAAAGAAATTGGATTAAATCACAATTTTGCAGTGAAATATATGAATTTTAAGTTTTAACACAAATTTCCCTAACTAACCGTTATCAAATTTATCATCATGTCTAAAGCAATAACTTGCCTTGAAAAAATAATTAATAGGATAAGTAAAATATTTTTAGAAGCTCTATGTAAAGAAATTGGATTAAATCACAATTTTGCAGTAAAATATATGAATTTTAAGTTTTAATACAAATTTCCCTAACTAACCGTTATCAAAATTACCATCATGTCTAAAGCAATAACTTGCCTTGAAAAATAATTAATAGGATAAGTAAAATATTTTAGAAGCTCTATGTAAAGAAATTGGATTAAATCACAATTTTGCAGTAAAATATATGAATTTTAAGTTTTAATACAAATTTCCCTAACTAACCGTTATCAAAATTACCATCATGTCTAAAGCAATAACTTGCCTTGAAAAATAATTAATAGGATAAGTAAAATAATTATAGAAGCTCTATGAAAAGAAATTGGATTAAATCACAATTTTGCAGTGAAATATATGAATTTTAAGTTTTAACACAAATTTCCCTAACTAACCGTTATCAAATTACCATCATGTCTAAAGCAATAACTTGCCTTGAAAAAATAATTAATAGGATAAGTAAAATATTTTTAGAAGCTCTATGTAAAGAAATTGGATTAAATCACAATTTTGCAGTAAAATATATGAATTTTAAGTTTTAATACAAATTTCCCTAACTAACCGTTATCAAAATTACCATCATGTCTAAAGCAATAACTTGCCTTGAAAAAATAATTAATAGGATAAGTAAAATATTTTAGAAGCTCTATGTAAAGAAATTGGATTAAATCACAATTTTGCAGTGAAATATATGAATTTTAAGTTTTAACACAAATTTCCCTAACTAACCGTTATCAAAATTACCATCATGTCTAAAGCAATAACTTGCCTTGAAAAAATAATTAATAGGATAAGTAAAATATTTTTAGAAGCTCTATGTAAAGAAATTGGATTAAATCACAATTTTGCAGTGAAATATATGAATTTTACGTTTTAACACAAATTTCCCTAACTAACCGTTATCAAAATTACCATCATGTCTAAAGCAATAACTTGCCTTGAAAAATAATTAATAGGATAAGTAAAATAATTTTAGAAGCTCTATGTAAAGAAATTGGATTAAATCATCAATTTTGCAGTGAAATATATGAATTTTAAGTTTTAACACAAATTTCCCTAACTAACCGTTATCAAATTTACCATCATGTCTAAAGCAATAACTTGCCTTGAAAAAATAATTAATAGGATAAGTAAAATATTTTTAGAAGCTCTATGTAAAGAAATTGGATTAAATCACAATTTTGCAGTGAAATATATGAATTTTAAGTTTTAACAAATTTCCCTAACTAACCGTTATCAAATTACCATCATGTCTAAAGCAATAACTTGCCTTGAAAAAATAATTAATAGGATAAGTAAAATATTTATAGAAGCTCTATGTAAAGAAATTGGATTAAATCTCAATTTTGCAGTGAAATATATGAATTTTAAGTTTTAACACAAATTTCCCTAACTAACGTTATCAAAATTACCATCATGTCTAAAGCAATAACTTGCCTTGAAAAAATAATTAATAGGATAAGTAAAATATTTTTAGAAGCTCTATGTAAAGAAATTGGATTAAATCTCAATTTTGCAGTGAAATATATGAATTTTACGTTTTAACACAAATTTCCCTAACTAACGTTATCAAAATTACCATCATGTCTAAAGCAATAACTTGCCTTGAAAAAATAATTAATAGGATAAGTAAAATATTTATTAGAAGCTCTATGTAAAGAAATTGGATTAAATCACAATTTTGCAGTGAAATATATGAATTTTAAGTTTTAACACAAATTTCCCTAACTAACCGTTATCAAATTTACCATCATGTCTAAAGCAATAACTTGCCTTGAAAAAATAATTAATAGGATAAGTAAAATAATTATAGAAGCTCTATGTAAAGAAATTGGATTAAATCTCAATTTTTCAGTGAATATATGAATTTTAAGTTTTAACACAAATTTCCCTAACTAACCGTTATCAAAATTACCATCATGTCTAAAGCAATAACTTGCCTTGAAAAATAATTAATAGGATAAGTAAAATATTTTTAGAAGCTCTATGTAAAGAAATTGGATTAAATCTCAATTTGCAGTGAAATATATGAATTTTACGTTTAACACAAATTTCCCTAACTAACCGTTATAAAATTACCATCATGTCTAAAGCAATAACTTGCCTTGAAAAATAATTAATAGGATAAGTAAAATATTTTTAGAAGCTCTATGTAAAGAATTGGAGTGTAATCACAATTTTGCAGTCAAATATATGAATTTTAAGTTTTAACACAAATTTCCCTAACTAACCGTTATCAAAATTTACATCATGTCTAAAGCAATAACTTGCCTTGAAAAAATAATTAATAGGATAAGTAAAATATTTTTAGAAGCTCTACGTAAAGAAATTGGATAAATCACAATTTGCAGTTAAATATATGAATTTTAAGTTTTAATACAAATTTCCCTAACTAACCGTTATCAAAATTACCATCATGTCTAAAGCAATAACTTGCCTGGAAAAAATAATTATAGGATAAGTAAAATATTTTTAGAAGCTCTATGTAAAGAAATGGATTAAATCTCAATTTTGCAGTGAAATATATGAATTTTAAGTTTTAACACAAATTTCCCTAACCGTTATCAAAAGTACCATCATGTGTAAAGCAATAACTTGCCTTGAAAAAATAATAATAGGATAAGTAAAATATTTTAGAAGCTCTATGTAAAGAAATTGGATTAAATCTCAATTTGCAGTGAAAATATATGAATTTTAGGTTTTAACACAAATTTCCCTAACTAACTGTTATCAAAATTACATTCTTTTCTAAAGCATAACTTGAAAAAATAATTAATAGGATAAGTAAATTTTTAGAAGCTCTATGTAAGAAATTGGATTAAATCTCAATTTTGTAGTGAAATATGAATTTTAAGTTTTAATACAAATTTCCCTACTAACCGTT
>JANJYJ010000117.1:0-89696 GCA_033220585.1 Dipteronia sinensis
TACCCAAAAGCAATTGGATACATGTTCATTTCCATCTTGTGCAGTTGCAACAAACATTGTACTCCTGAATCTTCCCTTCAAATGGGTACCATTAACTGCAATCCCATGACGCATACACCTTCGAAACCTCTAATTGAAGGCTCTATTGACATGAAAAAGTAGAAAAACTTTACCATCTTTTGTGCACTGTAAGTCAGTGATTGTTACCAAGTATTTACTGTTCTAGGGCGTAACCAAAAAGATGGTAGCACTTGGAAAGTTTCTTCATGCGTTCCATAGTCAATGACAATGCATAATGCAAGGCTTGATGTGCCTTACTGTACATGATTTGGATGCCATACATTGTTTTCATATTGGCGATTATGTCCTTGGGATGTTTGAGACGACCATCTTGTCGTTGAAGTATAGGTGCAACACTAGCTTGTCGATAGTGACGGTGAATCTCCTTCAATAGAGAACCATGTTTGTTGACAAAACTTCTGACTTGGAAGTAAGTCCCTTCATCTCTTCTCACCGCTCTTAATTTCCACGTATAGTTGTCAGTGATGCAAATCAGATGTAACGTTGTCTTATTTGATCTTTTTAACTTCCATTTAAAGTTCTCCCGCATTGTAAACAAGCAACTAGCTTCTTCAAATCCTTTTTACTAGGAAAAATTTGACCTTTATCAATTATGCTTGTAGGTTCTTGCGCTACAAAGGTGCTGCTTCTACCAATACCAACGAGTATGAATCTGCTCCGGAATAACCCACGTTGTTGCATTATTAGAAATCTCAGGCATATCTGGTGCAGTGCAACTAACTCCTTGTACACGTCTTTCACGTGTATGAATTTGTACAGCCTCTTCATCTACATTTTCTAGATCATCTACCTCAGTGTTCTGCTCATTGTACAGCTCATTGTACCACTCCTTGTTCTAGTCACCATTCATCTCAATTCAATAACCAAACACATCGCTGAATTGAGGTTCAACTAAATCTGCATGGTCGATCACTACCGGTGGGACATCATATATGTTTTCCCCACCTTCGGTGGCACTCTTTTGTGTGAACACTTGGTTTCTATAGCTAAATGATCTAAATTGTTGGGTATTTTCACGAGGAATCACATCTCTAGCTGTCCTCTCAGTTAGACTGACACATATTTGACGGATCACCCGATCTTCCTCTAGCATAAACTGAACATCATCGTTATTTCTTTTAAATGTACGACATGTAGTCCTAGGAACGATTGATATTGATTGTAGATCAACAGTGTATTTGTTTACATCATACTTCACAATGGTATGCACGATCGCCACCAATTCTTCGTAAGTCATTCTTTGACACATACATTCCCTAGTTATCCGATCCAACAAACCTCTGACTTCCGGTGGGTAACTATTCTTATCGACTGTTGTAAGATATTACTATTCTAACCCGATTTATTATGCTATCAAAATAATCATCACAAACGATTAATAAACAACCATGACTACAAAATATTTTCACAGATGTTTGAATAACATGTTAAGAAAAGGCGAAAATGTTTATACGAAAGCCTTAGATTACATTTACAAAGGCTTGGGTGAGGATATTAAAAGGCTCGGACATTGATGTAAAAGGCTCGGATTACATTTACAAAGGCTCGGTAAGAAGATGTAAAAGGTTTGGATGTTGATGTAAAAGACTCGAAAAAGGCTCAGACATTTATTTAAAAGGCTCGGACATAACTTCACAAAGGCTTGAACACAGATGTCAAAGTCTCGGACACTGATGTAAAAGGCTCAGACACTTCATTGAAAGGCTCGAAAAAGGCTCAGACACTGTTTCATTGACTAACCTAACGACTATGAAAAATGTTTGGACACAACTTCAGAAAGGCTCATATACACATATAAGGACACATTGACAAACCTAAGGGCAATGCAAAAGGCTCGGAAAGTGTTTACAAAGGCTCGGACAGAGCTTACAATGGCTCAGAGATTCAAAATTCACACAACAAGTATAGAACGGATAAAGTGTTACAGGAATCAGAAACGGATGTATAGAAAACAAGTTTTTAAGAGATATATTACCTTGTTGTACTGAAGAACATCCAATTGTTTCTAAGTTGAAGAAGAAAGGGGAAGGGACGTTGAACTTTTTGTGTAGGTGATTTCAACTTTCAGACAAGTTTAGTGTAGAGAGAGAGAGTGTGTGTGTGTGTGTTACTGAAACACACGTACAAAGAGAATAAAAAAGTGATTTTTAAGGGCAATTGTGGTAGCTCACCATAATAGGTGTCTTTTAAACATAACTTATTAAAGTAGTGACTTTTGTGTAACAAAGGTTCACAAATGTGATATTTTCCATCAACTC
Organism: Dipteronia sinensis; assembly: GCA_033220585.1. NCBI lineage: Eukaryota > Viridiplantae > Streptophyta > Magnoliopsida > Sapindales > Sapindaceae > Dipteronia > Dipteronia sinensis. The sequence goes on from JANJYJ010000117.1 coordinate 2,340, forward strand.
CACATTCCGACCTACAAATTTATGCATGACATGTTATATTTATAGTAATTAATTAATTCACCAACATCTATTTAATTTTTCTGTGCAGTGTTTGTGAATGGGAAGTTTTGCAAGGACCCAAAGCTTGCCACACCAAATGACTTCTTCTTTTTAGAGCTCAACATTCCAAGAAACATAGAAAACCAAGTTGGTTCAACTGTGACTCCTGTGAATGTAGCCCAAATTCCAAGACTCAACACTCTTGGCATTTCCTTGGTTCGTATCGACTACTGCATCATAAGGTGGCCTGAACCCACCTCACACTAACCCTAGAGCCACTGAGATTCTGGTAGTCCAGGAGGGAAATCTTTATGTTGGTTTTGTCACATCAAACCTTGAGAATAAACTCTTCACCAAGGTGCTCAACAAGGGTGATGTGTTTGTATTTCGAGTTGGGCTCATTCATTTCCAATTCAATATAGGAAAAACCAAGGCAGTTGCCATTGCTTCTTTGAGCACCCAGAATCCTGGTGTCATCACAATAGCAAACGCGATCTTCGGATCGAATCCTACCATTAATCCTGATGTTCACTCCAAGGCCTTTTAGTTGGACCAAAATTTAGTGAAAACTCTTCAGAAGAAGTTCTAGTGGGATAGCAATTAGTGAAGGAATGATTGATGTAGCCAAGGAAATATATAGTACCTAATGCAAATGATAATAACTATTGCCATTTATATGTTATTCATTCTAATGTTAATTAATCCTATAAATGATATAATAAAGAAATTTTTGATTGGGCGTGGAATAATAAATTCTTCCAATTTGTCGACATTTACGCTATTTATTCATTATCCGTCTCCCTCAAATTTGCCTTTTGTGTGCAAAATTGAACCGAAATTTGAAGATCGAGTTTAAAACACATTAATCAATATATTACTATATTAAAGATTTAGTAATATATAAAGATGGTGAAAAGGTGGAATGTTTTTGAACAAGCCTTTTCAATTTTTAAATAGTCATATATTTAATATGAAATATTCACATTTCAATAAATATTATCTACTTTTCTCTCTCTCTCTCTCTCTCTCTCTCTCTCTCTCTCTCTATATATATATATATATATATTTATATAATCTATTATGCATATAATATTCGCTTTGAATATGATATATTTCATATGTAATTATCTATTTCAATCACATCAACTCATTATTTAGTTTGACAAGTTAAGGTTTGTATCATTTAATGGTAATCCCATTTCCCAAAACTTTCAATTAAATGTAATAGATAATAAAATATTTATTTAATTTAATGATTTACATAAAATACAATTTTCATGGAATATGGCTTTGATATATATGATGGATAAACATTATCATCTGTTACCTATTTCAAGCAATTTTAAAAGCTTTATTACATGGCATCATTACAACAAAATGAAATACCTATTCAGCCCTAAACATAATTGAAATCAATAGTCAATAGAGAATGATCATAAATGGAGCTATATGTGTTCTCATCAGTCTGCCCTTGAAAAGACTTGAGCCCACAACATCAGCATGCGAGTGTAAAAGGTAAACCACTCAACTGGTTTTTAAGGTAAACCAGCATGTGAGACCACAACACCAACAAATGATATTAACACATGTACATGATAAATATAATAAGAGGCTAGAGATATTTAGCAAGGCATGCAATCAGCACAGCATCTAGCATAAGAATCGGTGTATTTGTCATGTCATCACAATCAACTCAACTTTGCTCGAGTTAAATGCTCAATTAGAGGTGTACATTCGAATGTCATGGCTCAACAATCAGGTGTATATTCTCAATTGAATTGTATTGTGATTAGTGCTTAGGATGTGCTTGTTTTGGTTTTAGTTTTGTTGTTAATATTTGTTACTGTGTTTGTGTTTTGTGCGTTTGGAGTTCTTGCTTTACATGCTTTTTGTACTTATTGTTCATGCATTTCATGTCATACAAACATTAAAGACAAGTTTTAGATTAGGTTTGGAGGCGTGGATTCATTTTTGTTTTGTTTTTTGTTTTTTTGTTTACGTCTGTGAAAAAGTGCCATGTTTTGAAAATATGTGAGGTGAATGATTCATTAAAACTGTATCTTTTTGTGAGGAGATAAATTTATTGCCCACACAACATTCTTCAATTTTTTGTTCCAATTCCGAATATATAAAGAACTTAAATTCTGGGTTTTGGTTCAAAAGTTATGAGTATTTGTTCGACTGAAGGTCAAGGGCAATACCTTGTTTTACGAAATCGCGCATGCACTGTTTTCATCGTCCATTTTTTCACTTTTTCAATTCAAATTTTTAAATATTTTCTAAATGAAAAGTTTTTATTTATATGTCTGCCTTATGCTATAAAAATTTTGTCAAATTATTTTAAGTGCTTTTAAAGATATGCATTAGAAAGCGGACACTTGACGAATTTTATTTTCGCCAATTTTTGGAATCTTTGGCCTCCATGTTGAGATGTTTCTTTCTCACGCTAGTGGAGACATGTATGTATGCATCTAGCACTGATATTTTACTAGCATCATGCAACTTATAATTTTTGCATCGCCAAATTTGAACTTACAGTTCCATGCTTGTGATGTTTAGGTGGATAAGACTTCATGCTTGATTAGCCTAGGAGAATAGTGGAGACTAAACCCTAGTGAGTGGTTGAGCATATTAACATTTTATTTGAGAGAATTTTTATTTTGTTTATACTCTTATACACTTTTCTTGTGCTTAATTGTTACTGATCTCTATAGGTTTGAATTTAGCATTAAAGAACTAATCTTATTTTAAGATATCACATGTTTTCTTAATTTCCGAGTTAAATGAACCTTTAGATGTGATTCTAGGTTATGTGTACTTAAACTACTTAAATGGCCTAAACACTTTCCCGTCCCTTATGTGTGTGATCCATTTCTAAATTTGAAGCCAAACACATTAAGCCTATCTTTCATCACCCACATGAGCCATATAGCTAATGATCATGTTGAGGTGTAGGAATTAGTAGATAGTCGGTTGAGCTCTAACTGTTAAGGGCATGTATCGGGGCAAATGTGCAACTTTTGCATGTATGTTGTGCAAGGCAAAGGCAAAAATCTGAGAAAAAAATATCAATCAAATGAAATAAAGTTCTTCAATGCATTGAATTTAAAATGTAATTGTTGCTAAAAAAATAAGAGTAACAAAGGTAGCACAACTGAATTAGAAATTTAAGCATGTATGCCTAGATTGTAATGTGTATGCTTGTAATGTGTAATGGAGCCAACCATAGTATAGCAAGTTAGAGATGCCTTAGTTTGATCATTAACTTTTTGTCTCCCCCATTTCCCTTCAATTCATAAACCAATCACCTATGGCAACATTATAACCTTAGAAAAGGCCTAGTTAATCTTTAGCGGAATTTGACTTGGGAATAAAGGTAAATTTTTTGATATATCTCTGTTCATAATGTTTGATTCCATTCATGAGTGATCATTTTGTGCAAATTAGATTGTCTTTCAATTTTATAACTCATATGCGATTATATTTTGAATTTTCTTGTGCCTAAACTCCATTCGCATATATTTGATGAGTGTGCACCTAGGTTCTGGCTGTGTCTTGTGAGAAGTAGAGTCAATGTGAATTCGTTCTTGGGCATTTGAGCATGATTGTTCTTAAGTTGAAAGCATTTTGAGTATTTGCATATGCATAACACGTGGTGCATTGATTTATACGACATGGTTTTAGTCTTAAATCAATGATTCTTGCATTCATGTGGTTTTTGTTGGTATTTGTGAAGTGACATTTCTTAATTTTTGAGTCGCAGAGTTGCGTTTGTAGGTATCGTAGTTGGTAAATCCTCCGGAGACTAAACTCCTTCTACTAGGGACACCTACAGGTTTAAAGGATTGTGGCATATGCTAAGTACCATTGTGCTCCCTACGAAAGTGGCCTAGTTTAGTTGTTTAGCTTTACGTTTCTACTTAGTGGTTTTGTTTGCTTGTCTTTAGTTTCCTTGTTTTTTTGTTTCTTTTAGCTTTTTGTGTTTTAGTTTTGCTCGAGGACGAGCAAAATATAGGTTTGGGGGGTATTTGTTAAGGCCAATTTATACATAAATTCGGCCCCTTAGTTCCTATTGTTTTTGCTCATTTCTCCAACATTTTTGGTATTTAATATGTTTGTTGAGCTTGTGTAGGTTTTTATCCCTAAATAAAGTGTTAGAGCTAATCGAAGAGATTTGAAGGTTAAAAGGACTGAAATTGTAAAGGCTTGTGCTGAATGTACATCATGCGGATGCTATAACTTCCTCCTCAAATTAATGTTCGAAGAGAAAAGAAAATCTTTCATGGGACCTGTTTCACCATTATTAGCCATGGGATTTGATTTGTGAAATTTAAGATACGTTAGTCTTTCCAACCGTTGGAAGATCTTGCCAACCAATAATGCAATATATTGCCATATATGCAAATCAATGTCTACCTACTTCTATTAGTTTTTTTATTCTTAATTTTATTAATTTATTTATAATTAGGGATTAATTATCTATATATCTTTGTATAAATTAATTATTTATTGGATTTTAGGAACAGATCCAATTATTCGAATTTGAGCCAAATAGATAAAGGTTACGAATATATAGGAAAATTTTCACCTCAGTGCGTATTGATAAATATTTATCAGTATGTTGCATGTGGGCCATTAGATTCAATTGTTTTAACCCAGTCTGTATGCACTTGTCAATGCTTATCCACAATCTATGGCCAACATACAATGTACTGTTGTATTTTATATTAGTACGCACTGAGGAGAAAATAACTGTATATATATATATATATATATATATGTGTGTGTATAATTTGATGCTACAGTACATTTTGGTATCCATTAGCTAAGGCAGTGGGAACAGTCATTGTCTTTCAAGGATTAAGACTTCATGAATCCCACTTTCTATTTTCTGATATGATATAAAACAAAGCTAGAAACATTGTATATAACTGATTAATACAAAGTAATTCTATAATGGATCATTATACAATAAAAAAATAATTTATTGGATTGTGGGTTGAATTAGCAGATAAATTTTCTTCTTAACTTTGTTTAATAAATATGGATATTATCATTTGAGTCCCTATTTTGCTTTGAATTATCTATTTTTTACTCATTTATTCGTTTTTTACTGAATTGGTCCCTATGTTTTCAAAAACCACTCAATTTGATCCTTCTGACCAAATTTTTGACGATCAACTAATACAGAAAATGCAAAATGACCCTTTTACCCTTGACTTTAAAATCAAAATAAAATTTTTAAAAAACCTTATATTTTCTAAAAAATAAATTATCTCCACCTTTCATCTTTGGGATGGATGGTGAAGATCAAATATAATTTAAAAAGAAGAAGCAAAAATTGAAAAACAAATATAAAAAAAAACAAAAGAATATAAAAAAGAGAGGTGATGATCCAACCTGGAGATTGGTCTCCACTAACATCTCCATCTTTCCTCGTTCCTAGTCTTCTATCTCTCAAAACTGAAATCCCTAATCAAAATCTGCCAAAAATAGCTATTGCCATTGTTTCTGGAAATTTGCTCTCATTGTTCGGCTAAAAATGGCTCAAGCATCTTTGTCCAGAAAAAAATGTCCTACAGAAGTTTCTTTTGTGAATAAATCATGCTATTGCCATTGTTTCTGGAAATTTGCTGTCATTGTTCGGCTAAAAATGGCTCAAGCCTTTTTGTCCAGAAAAAAATGTGCTACATGAGTTTTATTTTGTGATTAAATCAGTTTTTTTGTTAATTAATCTTTAGTGAAAGGTAATCTAAGTGAGTTGTTTATCTCAAATACGGTTGCAATGCCTCACAAAAGATCAAAGCACTTTATGGACGTTGTTGATTGGACTTGTCCTGTCATCAGATGTAATTGGATTCTAACATCTCCACCAACATCTCATCAAAGCTACCAGACCCACCTATAGCATCTCCACCAAAAATAGAAATCAACAACAACAAAAAAATAAGCTTTAAGAGACCCAGAATTTACAACCAAACAATAATTCACCAGCTCATCAAGTTCAAAACCCAGAACTACACCACCACATAACCCAACCCAATCACCAACACCTTCACAACCAAACCCAACCACCACATATTCAAAACCAAACCCAAAACTATCCACCATATCCACCTGAAATTCAATGTAGATGGGGCCTGCAGTATTGCGAAGAGAAGAGTTGAGATTGGAAGGGTTCTTCGCAATTCTAAATGAGGGGTTTTGTGTTCTTTCGCTGCTCCCCTAAAGAATCTAGACACCATCACTGCAGAAATCTGGGCAATTCACAAAGCTTGTAGTTTATGCCTAACAAAATCGTCTCTTAGTGAGAGAGGAATTTAGATTGTCAGTAATTCTTTGAAGGCAGGTTCTTGTGTGAACAATGAAGATTTTGGTAACCTCAGCCACATGAACACCATCTATGACATTTGTGCTATGATTCTTTCTCTGGGGAACACCTCGGTTATCCATACCTTGAGAACCTCAAACTCCTATACAGATTCTCTGGCAAAGAGTGGTATGAATTTGGATAGGGAAATTGTCAATTGGGTTGATACCACAGATTAGTTTATGGTTTTCTTTTGTGCTATGCTGTTTCTCTCATTGGTCTCTGTTTGTGTGAGCCCTCAGGGCCTCTGCTTGTGGCTTTGCGTAAGCTGCCCTATTTTGCTGTGAGGTTCTTGTTTTGGCTTTGTTTTGTTTGGTTGGGCTGTTCTGTGCTCTTGCCTTTGGTGGCCTCCTTGGATGTTTGTTTTGTATTGGTTGCTCTATTTTGTTTTTGTGAATAAAGCATGCCGTTTTAAAAACAAAAAACAATCAAAACCACCAAAATCCAGAAACCACCACCACTACCCCACAATCTCACCGGCGGCCCACCCAAACCACAAAAATCTAGAAACCACCACCATCCCACAACCAAATAACACCCAAACTTATGTAAAAGGAAAACATATAGAGAAGAGAAGGAGAAAATAAAGAAAAGAAGATCGGCGGAGAGAGGAGAACGATCGAACACCGATCTACTCATTTGGAATGAGATAGTGTGCCAATCTCCGTGTCCGGGAGGAGATCGAATGCCAGTCTTCTTGTTTGGATGACGATCGGCGCTCGTACAGTGGCGGCTAAGGTTTAGTGTATGAGTGGTGGTGGCTAAGGTTTGGGTGTTAGGAGATGGTGGTGGAGAAGAAAAAAATAGTGGTTGGTGGAGAAGAAGATCTCTTTGATAAATGGTTTTGGAAATATATAATTTTTTTTTAAGGAGTGGTTTCTAGAATTTTGATGAAGAAGACGATGGGTCTCTCAGTTACTATTAGCTTTTATTTTTATTTTAGTTTTCAGTTTTTTATTATTTATTATTTTTTTATTTTTATGTAATACAAATATTTTTTTAAAGGAAATACAAATATTTAAAAATATATTATTTATTTTTTGGTGTTGACAAGCGGCATCCTTTTGGTTTAAAGACAAAATTACCCTTGAAACCTTTAAAGTTGACCATTGTCTGACTCACAGAGGGATCAGATTGAGTGGTTTTTTGAAAATATAGGGATCAATCCAGTGAAAAATGAATAAGTGAGTACAAAATAGATCATTAAAAATAAATATAAGGACTCAATGATAATATCCCGAGATTTATTCTCTTTCTACCACAAATGACTTCCAACCGATCAACATGTTTGGAGTTTATCCCAATTTTATTGTTGAAAGTGGGATCAAGAATTCTTTATTTCCAAAGAGAAAACCAAGTTAGGATCATTTCCATGTCTTATTTTTACTTAGCCTATTTTTATAAAAGTAAGTGAGAAAAAAAAAAGAACAAATATCCACCATATAATATCTTTTTATTTAGCTATCACTTGATTATAAAAAGTCTATGTAACAAAAAGACCGAGTCAATCTCACTCTAGAAAATCAATCAAAATTTTCATACATTTAATTAATATGGGCTTTCTTGGACAATTAAATTTATTATGAGATAAAACACTATACTAACAACCAAATTAAGTTCGAGTCTTGAGATACATATGAAAAGATCAATTCCAATTTTGAAAAATGTGCTGACATAAGCATATTAAAAAACACTTTTACTTAAGTTGAAATGTCCATAGTCGTTGAAGAATGACTCATTGTGCACATTATAATAACAGATAACCATTGAAGACTTGGCTAATTCCAATATGTTCTTCGACCGAGTATGAGAAAATCAGTGACTTTTTCACCAATTCCCGTCTATAAATAAGTTTGCTTGCCTTCCAACCATATATCCCTCACCAGTCACCAAAGCAAGAAAATCTAGCTAATTAATTAACCACAATGAAAGCTATTCATTTCCTTGTACTTTCTGTTGTCTTGGCTTTGACATCTTCATTTGCCTCTGCCTCTGACCCTAGCCCTCTTCAGGACTTCTGTGCAGCCATTGATGACTACAAAAATGGTGGTATGTGCTATTTCTACATATTTATGTATCTTTTTAAGCCTCTGTTGTCTAAACTATGCTTTTTTAAAGAGTATTTGAGCCCGACATATTTTTACATACATCTCTGTCAATCGGGCCTAACTTGTCCATTTTACACCCTTATTCTTTATTGTACCTTGTATTGCATGGCTTTAATTTATGACTATTTGTATAAATTTCATCAAATGTCTACGTCTGTATATTGTGAAAACATAAATTTTATTTTTTTAACTCTTTAAGGGTCCGTCCTGTAACGTTTTTCATGTATTGTTTTTAGAAAATAAAAACGAAAATGAAAATGGTGTTTTTGGTTTCAGTTTCGAATCCTGAAAACACTGAAAATTGTATTTTAAAAATAAAAATGATTTTTTTTAATTATCTAATTATCTAACCAAAACAATTTCTCACTGTTAATTACACAATCCTCCAATATGCCCCCCCCCCCCCCCCCCCCCCCCCCCCCAAAAAAAAAAAAAAATGTCAAGACTCCCCCTGTAATAATATGCCCCCTAATGAGATCTCCAACAACAACACCAGCCTTTTGAAATAAGCAACTTTTGTTTGGAACACAACAACAAGCAACATCACCAACAACGCAGCTCCAATTTCTGGAAACATAACAACAAGCATCTTTTTTTAAAAGGTCCACCCCGACAACAACAACAAGCAACTCCACCCGTTGTTCTGTTCAAATTTTCCAAATTTCCTCTCTTCAACCTTTTTTTTTTGTTTATTTTGTTTGTGAAGAATGAGCAGATCGGAAAACAAGTTTTTTGTTTATTTTGTTTGAGACGAAGAAGAAGAAGAAGATCGGAAGAATAGGAGATCGGTGGGTCAATCGGAAGAAGAAGAAGAAGAAGATATCGATGGCAAAGAAGAATGAGACGAAGAGAAGAAGCTGATCTGTTGAACGAAGAAAATGAAATAAAAATGAGTTTTTTATTTGTTGAAAAATAAAATGGAAAAGAGAAAGAATACGTAGATGGGAAGAGAGAAGATGAGGAAGAAAGAAGATGATGACCAGATTGGAGGCTGAAGAGAAAAAAAAAAATTATTGTTAATTTTTTTGAAAAACAAAAACAAGTCTTTTGTGTTTTCAAATATTTCAATGTTAACACTGGTTTTATTTGTCATTCAGTCTTTTGTTTTTTAAAAATAAAATGAAAAACGGTTAACAAACGCGAATTTGAAATCATTTTTGAAAAACAAAATCGAAAATGGACCAAAAACCAGTTGCAGGACGGGGCCTAATTTATAAAGTTCACTGAAAGATAAAATATAACACATTAACATATTTTAAGTCAAAAGGAAAATAAAGATAAAGCTATTGCATCTGCGCTACAAAAGAATTATAATATTTATTTCTTGTGCATAGTCAATGCGGACTAAGGACACACCGAGAGTGTTGAGTACTGCAATTTGGGCTACATTTATAGGAGTCACAGTGGAGCCAATTGGATTCGATGTGTTTCAGGGGATGGTGAGCCCTGAAAAGAAGAAGTCGTCTGGTGTGGCAAGCTTTGGGTCCTTGCAGAACTTCCCATTCACAAACACTGCATGAAAGTAATATTTGTGAATGGGAAGTTCTGCAAGGACCCAAAGCTTGCCACACCAGACGACTTCTTCTTTTCAGGGCTCACCATCCCCTGAAACACATCGAATCCAGTTGGCTCCACTGTGACTCCTATAAATGTAGCCCAAATATTACTTTCATGCAGTGTTTGTGAATGGGAAGTTCTGCAAGGACCCAAAGCTTGCCACACCAGACGACTTCTTCTTTTCAGGGCTCACCATCCCCTGAAACACATCGAATCCAGTTGGCCCCACTGTGACTCCTATAAATGTAGCCCAAATATTACTTTCATGCAGTGTTTGTGAATGGGAAGTTCTGCAATGACCCAAAGCTTGCCACACCAGACGACTTCTTCTTTTCAGTCAACATCCCCCGAAACACATCGAATGTAGTTGGCTCCACTGTGACTCCTATAAATGTAGCCCAAATTGCAGGACTCAACACTCTCGGTGTATCCTTAGTCCGCATTGACTATGCACCATACCGCCAGAACCCGCCCCACACTCACCCTCGAGCCTCGGAGATCCTAGTAGTCCAGGAAGACACTCTCTACGTTGGTTTTGTGACATCAAACCCTGAAAACAAACTCTTCACTAAAATTCTAAACAAGCGAGATGTGTTTGTGTTCCCAATTGGGCTCATTCACTTCCAATTCAATATTGGAAAAACAAATGCAGTTGCCTTTGCTGGTCTGAGCAGCCAGAACCCTGGTGTCATCACCATCACTAACGCCGTATTCGGATCGGATCCTCCCATTAACCCTGATGTTCTGGCAAGAGCATTCCAGTTGGATCGGAATGTGGTGAAATCTCTTCGGGCAAAGTTCTGGTGGGACAACAATTAAAGAATTAATATGTAAAATGTTGCAGTGAAGTTAATTTGCAGCTTGTTTGAATAATAATTGTTTGACATGTTATACTTCTGATTAAATTATGATATAATAAAGAGGGTTGCTTTGTGTAACCTTGATCAAGTTATCTGTGTTACATTTTTAGATAAGTGGTTTGTTGGCTGATTATTTTGTCTCTTCTCTCCTTATGACTTTTGTGTGTCACTGCTGACATGCAGTATTTCCTTATTGGGTCCAAAAGCCAAATAAATTTCAAGATGAGTCAGCTCGTTGACCAGGTTATTGACTGTTAACGAAAGCACCGATTTGGAAATTCCGATGCTAATCTCATTCATCAATCTATAGTTCCACTACAAATTTTAAATTTGAGCCAAAGTAAGGATATTAAATTTTGTTGAATATTCTTAATATTAAATAGATATGCTATCAGTGCAAAAATATATATTCAAAGCATTCTATTATTAGGGGTGTTCCAAAATGTTAAAATTCGTAATCAATTTGTTTAGTTGGTGAAATCTTTTATAGTCACCTAAAAAAATTCAGATTCAAATCGCTGTTTTAGTTGGCAGATGAAGGAAATATTAAATCAAATTAGCCATACATATATTCTGCTAAAGCTTGCATTATTTGTTTATATATATAAATTAAATAATTTAATAACAAGTTATGATCGTGATCATATTTTCTCTGATCAAAATTTAAAAAAAATTGATATTTGTTTCGGTAGATTGTTATAACATTCACACTTGATCATGAAACTATAAATTCAATCTACCATAAAACATGAGGTTTCTTGTTGATTGATAAATTACTTTAGCTAGGATTAATTTATGGTTGTTACTTGTTTAAGGGGGAATGGGAATAACAGAATCATTCTTTGTGAAGTAGGAGATTTCTCCATATTATTCAAATATATATATATATATATATTATATAGGGGTGTATCCAGGATTTTTTGTTAGGGTGGACTGAAACAAAATTATATATATTTATAATAAAAAATTCACTAGTAAGTGAACTTTAATGGTACTAAAAAATTGATACGGTATAAATTATAATATAACACTAAAATAATAAATTGCAGTCGAAAAATTAATTAATATAAAAATAATAAAACACTCAACTTAAAATTATGAATAATAAATCTAAATCCTAACTTTTAATTAGAAAAAATAAAATTTAACTGATAAAAAAAAGTGAATCGAAGAAATATTCAATTTTGTAAATAAGAATTTCGAGAAGAGAATGAGAGAATTATTAATGGGGAAGTTCAGTGATGCAGCACATGTTTCACTTTCGTTTTTGGGTCGCTTTGAGCACCCAAAATGGCCGAACTTCGTAGGGGGATAACTTTCACATACAAGCTCCAAATGTTTATTATAATATTTATTCGGAAGGCTCAAGACAAGCCCTACATTTATTATGAAGACCTTGTCTTCTGTAACGGGCTACAGTAGGCCCAAATTTGGCAATTTAGTTCTGTGCGCAACAAGCCGGCTGTTTCCTATTTTATTTACAATTCGTTTTTGTTCCTTTATTTTGGGATTCTTTTTCCGATTTAGTTTAGTTGTTTTAGACTTCTTATTTAGGAGTTTTAGAAGATATTGAATCCTAGTGATTCAGTTGTTTTATTTTGTTTAGGATTTTACTGGATATTGAATCGTAATAGTTTTAGGTTGCTTTTCCTTATTTAATAGCTTGTATTAGGTTTGAAAAAGCAAAAGTTGTTAAATGAATAAAAAAAATTAGAGAATTTGTTCTCTTTATCTTCCATTTACGGTATCTTGTGAAGATCAACGTATTTGAAGCCTGTTATCCTGGTATCCGTGAGCGGATCAACAGCATAATAGTAGGTTTCATTTCCGGTATTCGTACGCAAATCAACGGATCCGAATCGTTTATCCCTATTTTAATCGATTGGCGTTTGTCTCAATTTTCAGTCTACATCATTCAGCTAGTAGATGGACGAACTTGATACTTGAGTAAATGACTTTTAAATCAGTGGTTTGAATCTTATCGATGGTAAAAAAACCTTCAAAAAATAGGGAAGGGAGAGAATTCGAACTTGAGAGAGAGAGAGAGAAAGAGGGGGAGAGAATCGGAATCTGAGAGAGAGAGAGAGAAATAGAAATATAAAATGGAAGTGAGTAAGGGAGAGATGATTGAGACTGGTCAAATGGATTTAAATAAAATTTATGTTGATTGTTGATGTGACCGTTTGTATAGAAAAAATAGAATAATAGGCTTGCAGCTAACTAAGCATAATAGCTAGGTTTGTAGAGTTGCAGCTTTTGTTCATCAGGCAGCCCTTGAAAAGACTTGCGCACACAACACCAACATGAGAGTGTAAAAGGTAAACCACTCAACTTTTTTTTAGGTATACCAGCATGTGAGCCCACAACACCAATAGATGATATTAACACATGTGCATGATAAATTTAATAAGAGACTACAGATACCCAGCAAGGCATGCAATTATCACAGCATCTTGCATAAGAATCGATGTCTCTATCATTCCAATCGACTCAACTTTGCTTGTGTTAAATGCTCAATCAGAGGTGTACATTCGAATGTAATGCATTTTTTGTGCACAGAAAGAATCACAATCGTTACAGACTCTATATATAAATATATAACGAAACATCAGTCACATATATATATATATAGTCCCATGCACAAAAATATAATTTTTCTTTTGTAGAATGGAAACGTTTGGTTAATATAGGTTCGCAAATCGCAATGGAGGATGGTATTTCGGTGTCAACAACAATGATTTATGCACACAACTCACTAATTCAAAGGCTCCGGCTTTTCACACTAAGCATTTCACTCATCACTCTTCTTAAAATTTCTCCTCAACATTTGTTTTCTTCTAAACCTAGAAATATACAAATCTATTTCGGTATAAGAGCTTCCTTCTATCAAAAGATGGCTGACAACAACAAAACATCACCCATGTCTTACTTTGTTTTAGACAATAACATAGTAAATCCAAGAACTTCAGAATCTTAGCGTCAAGGAAACTCATCTCCAAACAACCAAAACCAATTTCAAATCCTTACTCAAAATGTTCCTTCTACAACACAATCCTTACCCATAAAACTTGATGATGGCAATTATATGATACGGAAAAGAACCAACTTCTAAATGTTATTAGTGAAAATGGGTTAGAAAATTTCTTTAAAGGAACTCGCCCTTGTCCACCTAAATTGCTTGACTTAACTCATTAGATCTTGAATCCCGTATGAACAGATTTCTGAAGAACTCTCTGACTCCAATGATGACATCCTACATAGTGAATTATGGTACTGCATATGAGATCCGGGAAGCCTTGAGCAAACATTTTGACTCTACCTCAACTGCTAGGATTTTGGGTTTCAAGTCTCAGCTCACTAATCTCAGGAAAGAAAGTACAACTATTAACCAATATCTTTTTCAATTCAAGGAAATCGCTGATAAGTTTGCTGCTATTGGTGAACCATTCTCATATAAAGACCATTTGGGATATTTTCCTGAGGGATTAGGTCCTGAATATGATGCCTTTATAACTTTTGTTGAGAATATGGATGATAGAGTATCAATTGAGGATGTAGAGTCTATTGTTGAGCCATGAAAGTTGTTTGAGTAAGAGAAATACCATAGAGCGCCTGAAACTTCGCTCAAGCTAATTTGTTTTCATACCATGGAAACCAAAAGTACCAAAAACCCTCTTAACCAAATTTCTAAAAATCTTTGCGGCCTAATTTCCTTCAATCTCAACCTATTTCACCTTAATTCCCAAATAGAAACAGTAACCATGTTTCAGTAAAGTTCAAAAATATCCTGCTAAGTATTCTTGGAAAATCACATAATCAAATGTCCAGACCAAAATGGCAGCCAAAACCCAATCACCGAGCTAAAAATACAAAGCCCCAATGTCAGATATGTGGCAAACTTGGACATACGGCCTTTATGTGTTACCACATAACTAATTTAAACTACCAGCCCTAAAATAATTCTTCACAAGCCAACTTCAGTTGATACTAACAAAACACTCCTCCAAGTTTCCAATCCTCTAGTCAGTTCCCTGAATTAAATCTCAATGCTGCCATGTTAACAAGTTCTATGATGTCACCTCCACAAATTGTGATTGAAAACTCTTGGTTCATGGACTCTTGAGCAACCCACCACATGACACCAGACATCAGCTGCCTCAATAACTCAGCTCTTTTCTAAGGCAATGATCAAGTCATGGTTGGTAATGGTAAGACTATAAGCATTTCTAATATAGGCAATATTGTCATTTTATCCCATTCCAAACTCGTGCATCTTACGCATATATTGCATACTCTTGCAATTTCCGGTAAACTCATTAATGTCACAAAACTTTCTTCAAATAATCAAGCGTTTGTTAAATTTTACAATTCTTTTTTTCTTGTGAAGGGCAAGTCTCCAAGTTATACATTAGGTCTTTACAAGCCCAAATCCACCACCACTTCAAACAAACATTGAATCCTAAGTCCAAGGCAGGTGTTTTGAAACCTAAAGTATGGATCTCTGAGAAGGTTGTAGCTTCAAATTTAGCTCAGACTGAACTATGAACTGTCACACTAGCTCTTCAAAGCCTAGAATGGAAACAAGTAATGGATACGGAGTACAAAGCTATATATAAGATATCGCACTTAATCATTGGTTCTGCCTCCACCCCATCATAATGTTATCAGTTGTAAATGGGTATTTAAATTGAAGCTTAAGCAAGATAGTTCTATTAAAAGACATGTTATGGCCATTTTGTACGTAAATTCGCCCCCTACATTTCCTATTGTTCTCGCTCACTTCTTGGGCATTTTTGGTATTTAATATGTTCGATGAGCTTGTGCAGGTTTTCATCCTAAATAAGGTGTTAGAGCTTAATCGAAGAGATTTGGAGGCTAAAAGGGCTGAAATTGTAAAGGTTTGTGTTGAATGTCCATCTTGCGGAGGCCATAACTTCCTCCTCAAATTGAACTGGGTTTCGAGCCATATATTTTATGAAATCCACAGATGTCTATTTTTCAGAAAACTTCATGGTTCATAATTTCGTGGTTTTTAAAGGAAGTTATGCCAGGTTGAGTAGCCGGTGCGCAAAGTTGAAATTTTCTTTCCAGTGACCTGAACGACCTTTTAGACCCCTGTCCAACTCATCCAAATGACGAGTTTTTACACTAAAATGGTCCCTCATATAAATACCTTCCAATTTTATGCCCAAATAACCATTCCCATCAAAAATCACCTAAAATCACCAACTCCTATCCAAATCCAACCTACCATCAAATCTTTGAGCCACTATTAAAGACCCAACACTAAGAAGTGAGAGATGAGCTTTCAAGCAACCAAAAAAGTCATCCTTATTGGCGGCACACACCACTTTCACCATTCATCACTTCATTCCATCCATCTTAGAGATATTGGAGAGAAAAAAAGAGAGAATTCTTGTCTATGAGTGAGCTGTGCGCTAAAGAAGATGAGAGGCTCTCTGTTACCTTCTAGTTGGTAAAGACAACCGATTGAGAACCATAAAGACCTGGGTTTGAATCCCAGTGGCAATGCAAGGTTGGATTATAATAAGAAATAAAAAGCTCTTGTTTAATCACCAAGGGTTTTCTATATGCAACTTCTCTTCTATTTGAGCTTGGAATCCACCGAAAAATCTAAAAGAGAGTCATTGGAGAACGGTTGAGGTTTAGCTTTGCATACGTCTTGCCGAGACATAAAATCAAGGGCTTGGTAGGAGGAAACCGACCTAGGTAACCTTTCTTTTCGTTTTTATTTTGTGCATTATTTTTGTGTGCTTTATATTTTTTGTTTTCTTATTATGTTTAGATTATGGGTGTGATTTGTATTGTGATTCGTGCTTAGAATGTGCTTGTTTTGGTTTTAGTTTTGTTGTTAGGTTATGTTATTGTGTTTGTGTTTTGGGTGTTTGGAGTTCTTGCTTTCTATGCTTTTTGTATTCATTGTTTGTGCATTTCATGTTAGAAAAACCTTGAAGACAATTTTTAGATTTGGTTTGGGGGTGTGGATTCTTTTTTATTTTGCTTTTCGTGTTTTGTTTACCTCTAGGAAATAGTGCCTATTTTGTAAATTTTTGAGGTAAATGTTTCATTAAAACTT
Source organism: Dipteronia sinensis (assembly GCA_033220585.1). Classification (NCBI taxonomy): domain Eukaryota; kingdom Viridiplantae; phylum Streptophyta; class Magnoliopsida; order Sapindales; family Sapindaceae; genus Dipteronia; species Dipteronia sinensis. The sequence continues at coordinate 19,371 of JANJYJ010000117.1, forward strand.
TACCTTTTTGTAAGGAGATAAAATTCTTTACCAACACAACATTCTTTGGTTTTTTGTACCGATTCTGAATATATAAAGAACCTAAAATTCTAGGTTATGGTTCAAAATTTATGAGTATTTCTTTAACCGAAGGTCAAGGGCAATGTCTTGTTTTGCGAAATTGTGCATGAACTATTTTCATCGACCATTTTTGCACTTATCCAAATCCAATTTTGAAATATTTTCTAAATGAAAAGTGTGTATTTATATGTCTACTTTAGGGTGTAAAACGTTTGTCATATTATTTTAAGTGCTTTTAAAGATATGCACTAGAAAGAGTACATTTGACGAATTTGAATTTCAGTAGTTTTTGAAATCTTTGGCCTTCATATTAAGATGTTTCTTTCGCCTACTAGTGGAGACATGTATGTATGCATCTAGCACTGATTTTTGACTAGCATCATGCCATTTATAATTTTTGCATCACAAAATTTGAATGTATAGTGCCATCCTTTTGATGTTTAGGTGGATAAGACTTCATGCTTGATTAGCATAGGAGAATAGTGGAGGCTAAACCCTAGTGAGTTGTTCTGCCTATAACATTTTATTTGAGAGGGTTTTTATTTTGTTTCTACTCTTATACACTTATCTTATGCTTAATTGTGTTAGATTGATCTCTATAAGTTTGCGTTGAGCATTAAAGAACTAATATAATTTTAAGATATCGCATGTTTGCTTAATTTTAGAGTTGAGTGAACCTTTAGAAGTGATTCTTAGCTCTGTGTACTTAAACTACTTAAATGGCCTAAACACTTTCCCGACCCTTATGTGTGTGACCCATTGCTAAATTTGAAGTCAAACACATTAAGCCTTTCTTTCATCACCCATATGTGCCATATAGCGAATGATCATGTTGAGGTATAGGAATTAGTAGATAGTAGGTTAAGCTCTAATTGTTAATGGCATGTACTGATGCAAATGTGTAAATTTTGTATGTGTGTTGTGCAAGGCAAAGGCAAAAATCAAAGAAAAAAATATCAATCAAATGAAATAAAGTTCTTCAATGCCTTGCATTTCAAATGCTTTTGTGTCTCAAATATAGGAGTAACAAATGTAGCACAACTTAATTAGAAATGTAAGCATGGATGCCTAGGTTGTAATGTGTATGCTTGTAATTTGTTATTAAGCCAACCATAGTATAGCAAATTAGAAATGCCTTAGCTTGATCGTTAGCTCATTGTCTCCCCCATTTCCCTTCATGTCATAAACCAATCACCCATGGCCCCATTATAACCTTAGAAAAGTCCTAGTTGATCTTTAGAGGAATTTGACTCGGGAATAAAGGTAAATTGTGTGCTTTATCTCCGTTCATAATGTTTGATTCAATTCAGAAGATAACTTTTTGTGCAAATCAAATTATCTTTCAATTTCATAACTCATTTGCGATTATATTTTGAATTTTCTTGTGCCTATGGTCCATCCGCATATATTTGATGAGTGTATGCTTAGGTTTTAGTGAAAATATGAACTGTGTCTTGTAAGAAGTAGAGCTGAGACGAATTCTATTTTGTGCATTTGAGCATGGCTGATTTTAAGTTGGAAGCATTTTGAGTATTGGCATATGCATAACACGTGGTGCATTAATTAAAATGATATGATTTTAGTCTTAAATCAATGATTCTTACATCCATGTGGTTTTTGCTGTTATTTGTGAAGTGGCATCTCGACGGTTTTGCTTCGTAGAGTTGCATTTGTGGGTATCATAGTTGGTACACCCCCAAGAGACTAAACTCCTCCTGCTAAGGACACCTAGAGATTTAAAGGATTGTGACACATGCTAAGTACCATTGTGTTCCCTACGGAAGTGGCCTAGTTTAGTTGTTTAGCGTTACGTTTCTACTTTGTGGTTTTGTTTGATTGTCTTTAGTTTTCTTGTTGTTTGTTTCTTTTAGCTTTTGTGTTTTAGTTTTGCTTAAGGATGAGTAAAAGATAGGTTTGAGGGTATTGTTAAGGTCATTTTGTATATAAATTCGCCCCCCCCCCCCCCCCCCCCCCTCCTATTGTTTTCACTCGTTTCTCGGGCATTTTTGGTATTTAATATGTTTGTTGAACTTGTTTAGGTTTTTATCCCTAAATAAAGTGTTAGAGCTACCGAAGAGATTTAGAGGCTAAAAGGATTGAAATTGTAAAAACTTGTGCTGAACGTCCATCATGCGGATGCCATAACTTCCTCCTCAAATTAGAGTGGTGCTATTTGCACCTCCCTATAGGACTATTTATGCTCCACTTTTTTAATTATGTAGTATTCTTTTTTTCCCTTCATCAAAAATACTTAAAGAGACATACAATTTAAGGAAAAAAAAATCTTCTACAAAGTAAATCTATTAAAACCCCACATTCCTTTCAAAAAAAAAATAGTAATCTGTTTCTTGAAAAAAAAAATTCTTAACTCTTAAACTTTGAAATTTGCTTCTTACACACCTACAAAATATTATGGAAGAATCTGAGAAAGATATCAAGTATATGGAAGAATCGTCTGAAAATGATATCAACTATCTAGAAAAATTGTTTGAGAATGATATAATGCATCTATAAGAATTGTCTAACAATGATATTACTAAGCATCTGGAAACAATTCCTTCTTTAGAAATAAGTTTGAAGTTTACTTTTTCTTTAGAATGATATCAAGCTACCGTGGTGTTGAAACAATCATGTTATTCTTTTTTCTTTTTTCTTTTCTATCATATAAGAAGAAGAAAAAAAAACTCAGAAAAAAAATTAGGGAGAAAAAATAAATCGTTTAATAGATGTGAGAGAGAGTGAGAGAGTGAGAGAGTGAGAGATGTATATAGATATAAGAGATAGAGAGATGATGTGTATTAAGTATGAAAAATAAGTAAAAATGGTAGTTTTGGAAATAAATCAAAAAAATTATTAAAAACATTTAATTTTATTTAATTAAATCAAGATTTTTAAAAGTGGGGCATAAATATAGTGCAAGGGGTGTGCCAATCCCCACTCCTCAAATTAATGTTCGAAGAGAAAAGAAAATCTTTCATGGACCAGTTTCACCATTATTATGCCGTGAGATTTGATTTGTGAAATTTAGGATATATACGTTAGTCTTTCCAATTGTTGGAAGATCTTGCCGACCAATAATGCAATATATTGCCATATATGCAAATCAATGTCAACCTACTTCTATTATTTTTTTAGAGATAATTACCCGGGTGGTCACTCAGTTGTTTCCACACTATCAAAATGACTATTAGATGGAGATTTCGTTTCAAAATGGCCATTCTGGCGAAAAGTGTCATTAATGGCTATAACATCCAATTACATCTAATTCCGTTAAATGAGTGACATTTTGGTAAATAAGAGGATGACATTAATTTATTTTAGATTTTTTTTGGAAATCAATTTTTGCTTTTGTTTTTTGAAACAAATTTAGTATGTGTATATAGGTATAGCATATCTCAAACAAAATATTACATATTAATATACTTCAATTTTTAAACCAATTGTATTTGTTGATTGAAAATAATGTTAGATAATAATGTTAGACATTAACTTTTGGGTGATATCTGTTATGTGTAACATAAAAATCTAGTAAGCTGTAGTCAAAATCATGAGAGAGAATGGTAGAGAGAGAAGTTCATTCGCTCAAGTCTCAGGTAGGAAATGGATTCGGGAGACTCAAGGCAAGGGTGGGGTAAAAGATTTTAGGGTAAGCCTATTCTCCGTTTTTATAGGAAATCTCAATCCCGTGGTGGATTCTGTTGGGTTGTGGGGAATATTCAAGCCTTTTGGCAGGATTAAGGATGTTTTTCTCTCCTCTAAGAAAAACTTCAGGAGAAGTTATTATGCCTTCATCCGATTTGAGTCTTTGGAGGAAGATAGTAAGGTAGCTTAGAAGGTGACTGGGATGCACATCTATGGATGGCCGATCACTGCTAAGGTTGCAAATTATGGATGGAACAAACGCCGGTCTCAATCGGATTATTATGGTAGGCCTGAGTTTGCCTTTGGCAAAATAGGGAGGGCACTAGGGAGGGAGGTGAAGCCATTAAGGAGTCCATAAGTCTGTCTACTGCTAATGAATATTGCTCTTACGCGGATAGAGTTAGGGAAGACAACCAGTGGGGGGTTAACAGAAAAGAGCTACGAGATGAAGGTCATTTATCTATGTATTGGTCAGGCGAAACAGAGGAGAAAGAGTGGTTGTCCAGAACTGCAGTGGGGGTGCTGAAGGAATTCTCTAGTTTTGAACCTATTAATAGAAAGCTTGAAGAGAGGGGTTTTATTTTTACATCTTCGTTTCTTGGAGGAAATTGTATTTTCTGGACTTTCGAATCCATATGCGAGAGAGATGGATTCGTAAAGAACAACCTTTTTTTGGAGAGATAGCTTTTCTTCCATGTCCTTTTGGAACGATGCTATGCAAGTTAAAGCCAGGCTTATATGGATCGATGTCTTTGGAGTTCCTCTAAATTGTTGGTGCAAGGATTTCTTCAAGAAGTTAGGAAGGCAAGTGGGGGAGTAGGTATGGGTTGAGGAGAATACGGTCCTTAAAAGCAGGTTGGGTAAAGGGAGGATTTTGGTGGTGGCTCCAACTGATAAGAAGGTTTCCTGTGAAATCCAAGTTAAGACAAAACAAAGCATTGTCCATGTTAGGCTGGAGGAATTTACGTCACTGGTACCCTTTTCATGGGTGGTCCAAGTTCTACGATTGAGACCTTTTTTGAAATCAAAGTCATACCAAGTCACAAAGGAGGATGTGTGTACTAGGTTGAGTTTTGGGAGAGAGAGGGTGCAGGAAGTGGGGTGTCATGTTAATGGTGACAGGATGGAGGAGTGGCGGGGGCGGCAAAATTAGAGACATAGGAACTAAAAGGAAATCTAAAAGGCTAGGCATAGTTGACAGCAGAAGGGGTGCAGACAGTAGAAAATTGGGGCCTAACAAAGAGTCTCAATTAAGGTTTGGAGGTTGGAGAATGGAGAAAAAAGGTAAAGGACGTAAGATTGGTAAACTGAATCCAAAATCTCTTTGGTGACAGGATGGAAGAGTGGCGGGGGCGGCGAAATCAGAGACATAGGAACAAAAAGGAAATCTGAAAGGCTAGGCGCAGTTAACAGCAGAAAGGGTGCAGACAGTAGAAAATTGAGGCCTGAGAAAGAGTCTCAGTTAAGGTTTGGAGGTTGGAGAATGGAGGAAAAAGGTAAAGGACGTAAGATTGGTAAACTGAAACCAAAATCTCTTTGGTGACAGGATGGAAGAGTGGCGGGGGCGGCGAAATCAGAGACATAGGAAAAAAAAAGGAAATCTGAAAGGCTAGGCGCAGTTAACAGTAGAAAGGGTGCAGACAGTAGAAAATTGAGGCCTGAGAAAGAGTCTCAGTTAAGGTTTGGAGGTTGGAGAATGGTGGAAAAAGGTAAAGGACGTAAGATTGGTAAACTAAAACCAAAATCTCTTTGGTATCCAACTTGCAAGAACAATATAAGGATCAATGATGATGTGAATGGTAGAAGACAGCAAAGTAGTGATGGGGACACAAGTCTTTCAGAGTCTCAATTTGATAGTAGGAACCATAAGATACTGTACAATGGGGAATGTTCAAATACTAGATTAGTTGGGCTCGAAATTAGTAATTGGCCGTTAGTTAAAAGGCCCAAGGTCATGGATATGTTTGCAAAGAAGTTGAAGTTAGGTAATGAGGTGAATCCAGATGATGTTGGGCCTACATCATCTCTGGAATTAGAAAAGGTAAGGCTCCCAGAAGGTAAAGAAGCCCAAGAAGATATTGGGGAGTCCACTTATTCTGCGAACACTAGGTGCTTGGAATTGTTGGCCAAATCTCAACAGGGTCTGAATCTTTGTATTGATTTGAGGGAGCTAGATGATGGAGGTTCCAGTCAAGCAGTGAGAGACATGCAGCGGCTTCTACTCACTCACGAAGATGGGGGAAATGAGGGCTTGGAACCAAATGCAGAGGCAACTGAGGAGCAGTCAGTTAGTGACAGGAGACTACCAACAAAGTCCTTGAAGAATACCAGGGGAAGAGGTGTAGAATCATTGATCAGAGTCCACCCGATGAAAACAAGAAAATCCAAGCATATTTCTAGAATTTCTCATTGTGAAATGAATGAGGAGGGGATTGGTAGTAAAGGTAGAAAGGTCACCTGGAATCTAGAGGAAGAGATTGCCAAGGTTATTGAGAAGGGTGTTAAGGCTGGTCTTAAAAAAGCTGGTAAAATGCAGCCACTTGAGCCTTCATCAGAATGGGATTTGGAGGTTGAGGTTGCTAAGGTTATAGAAACGGGAGTTGCACTAGGATTTGATTTCAATGGTAAAGAGGATGACATATCCGAGGTAGTGAGATCTTCGGAACATTAGGAGGTGGTGAGATTGAATAAGTAAGTCTCCAGTGCTTGTGTTTTGTTTGGTAGGGTCTATGTTCTGTTTTATGTTTATTGTGTCTTGGAATGTGAGAGGGTTGGGCAAAGAAGTTTAAAGAAGAAATGTTAAGAAAGTAGTGTTACAACAAAAGCTTGCAATTTTGTTCATTCAGGAGACAAAATTGAGTGTTGTTGGCAGTAGTTAGTTTGGAGGTATTGGAGGTGTGCTCCTTAAGAAAGGTGTTAAAGTGGATGCGGAAGGTTTTGTTAGGGGTTTGTTAACCATGTGGGATGAGAATTTTGTTACGGTTACTCATTGCATCTCTAATAAATGGTGTATTGTTCTTATTGGGGTGTTGAACAAGCTTGGGAAAGAGGTAGCTCTTTGTAACGTCTATGCTCTAAATTCTGAAGCGGAAAGAAAGGAGTTATGGGTTTCATTCTTAACATTCAACTTTCCTTTCCGATGTCGTGGGTTTTAGGAGGTGATTTCAACACTACACTTTATGCGTCGGAGAGAAATGAAGGCATTTTTAATAAATGTTCCACGAGAAGTTTTAGTAACTTTGTTCTCCAAGCTAAGTTTATCAAAATTCTGTGGAAAGGTATTCAATTTACTTGGTCAAATAACAGAGAGGATGGTTCCTGGGCTAGGCATGACCGTTTTCTTGTTTCTCCCATTTTCCTTGCTTGGTTTCCGTCAATGATTCAAAAAGGTCTTCCAAGATCAATCTCAGACCATAGTCCTATTTTGTTAGGTGTCGCTGAGAACAATTGGGGCCCTTGCCCTTTCCAGTTGCATAACAAATGGCTAGAAGACAATTAGTTGTTGAAGGAAGTGAAGAGGGGTTGGGCTGGTTGCACAGTTACGGGGTCTAGCAGCCATATTTTACAATCCAAATTGAAATTGTCTAAGGTTCTCATAAAGAAATGGGCGGTGGAGAATTCAAAGGATAAAATTTCGTCTTAGAAATTAGAGGATCAGTTGGCAAAGATCGATGAGACCGTTATGAGGGAGGGTTAGTCATCGGCGATAAGACAAGAGAATTTAATTATTTTGGCGGAGTTTTGGAAATTCTGCGTCAAGAGGAGCAAGAGTGGTGTCAAAAATCAAGGGTAAAGTGGTTGTTAGATGGTGATATGAATACTAAAATTTTCCATTCTATAGCTAGCGGAAGGCGTAGGAAAAATTCGGTTGATGAAATAGTCTTTGATGGGATGAAGGTTTCGGATATAAAAGAGATAAGGAGTAGGGTGGTTGATTTTTTTGAGAAACATTATAGGAACGTGAGCTGGAGACGGCCGAAAATGACAAGTCTTCCTCTCCAAAAATTATCGGAAGCTGAAAGTGCTTCCTTGGAGGAGATGTTTTGTATGGAAGAGGTTATGGAAGTTTTAGATAGTTGCAATGGTGACAAAGCTCCTGGCCCAGACGGTTTCTCTTTAAAATTCATTAAGGCCAATTGGGATGTTATTAAAGATGATTTTGTGAGTTTCTTGAAGGTGCTCTACCGGGACGGTTCGGTTGTCAAAGAACTAAATAAGACATTTATAGCTTTTAATTCCCAAGTGTGCCAACTTGGTTACCATGACAGATTTTAGACCTATTAGTTTGGTAGGTTCCTTGTATAAGATCTTTGAGAAAATCTTGGCCAATCGGATGAGGAGAGTTATCAATTCGGTGATCGGTGAAACTCAAATGGCATTCGTGAAGGATAGGCAAATTTTGGATAGCTTTGTTATAGCTGAGGAAGTTATTCATCACTAGAAAAAATGTCGTAAGAATGGCCTCTTGGTAAAACTAGACTTCGAAAAGGCCTATGACAGTTTGGACCATGCTTTCCTTGATGATATGATGAAAGAGATAGGTTTTGGTTGGAACTGGAGACAATGGGTTAGGAATTGCATATCTTCGCCAAAGCTTTCGGTGTTGGTAAATGGAAAACCGACAAGAGAGTTCGGTTTAGAGAGGGGTCTTCACCAAGGAGACCCTATCTCGCCTTTCTTATTTAATGTGGCGGTAGAAGGTTTAAGTGCCTTATTGAGGAAAGCGGCGGAGATAGATATGATAAAATTGGCCTTTTTTGGGTTGAATATGATTCATATTTCACATTTGCAATTTGCAGATGACACAATTCTTTTTCTTCAACCGAAAGTGGAGTTCCTTTCGAATGCCAGAAAGATATTGAGGTGTTTCGAGCTGGCTTCGGGCATGAGTATTAATTTCCACAAGACTTGTGTGGTTAAGGTGGGCAAGAGAGGGATGAGTAAAGAAATTTGGGCCGGCATTTTCAGGTGTGGTAATGCCTCGTAACCCATTTCTTACTTGGGCTAGCCTTTGGGTGGTAGATCGGGTTCGAAAAATTTCTAGATGGACCTGGTTTCGAGAGTCGAAAGATGGCTTGCACCATGGAAGAAAAGGTTTCTCAATAAGGGAAGGAGACTGGTTCTCATTAAAACTGTCATGTCTAGCATACCAATCTATTATATGTCTTTATTCAAAATGCTGGTGTGTATTGCTCAGAAGATTGAACGGCTCCAAAGAAATTTTTTCTGGAGAGATGGCTTGAATAAAAAGAAAATCCATGCCATTAATTGGGATATGGTTTGTAAGAGTAAATGTGATTGTGGGCTGGGTATTGGTTCTATCCTTTTGAAAAATAAGGGGCTCATAGCCAAGTGGGTCTGGAGGTTTGGAGTGGAGGCTGCTCCTCTTTAGAAGAAGGTAATATGTGCTATGTATGGGGTCAATATGGATGAATTACGTTGGGACTGGTCTTGTAGGGCTAGCAGCTCCAGGTTCCTAAAAACTGTGAGCAATCTTTTTGTTCAGGGGTTTGACACAGTTGGGTGGTTGAAGGAGGGGTTGAAGGTGATTGTGGGGAGGGGAGATAAAGCTAGAAAGTGGACGGATATTCAGATTGAAGGGACGACTGCTAGGGAAGCTTTTCCTAGAATTTATTCTTTAGCAGTAAACAAATCTGGTTGTATTGGTGAGTTTGGGAACAGAGAGGGTAGTGAATGGAGATAAGAGATAAATCTAAGGAGAAATCTCTTTGATTGGGAGGTGGAACAATGGAATTGTTTTCTAGGCTGCCTTTTGAATGTCCACATTAGGGACTCCTTACAGGATTCTCTAGGGGGTGTTCATGATGCTGCATAAGTGTTCTCTGTAAAGTCCTTCAGGAGATGTTTGGAGGGTGGCCGAGCTAGTGGAGATTCGGTCTTCAAAGGAGTTTGGATGGGTCTTTGTCCACCAAAGATACAACTCTTTGTGTGGCAAGTCCTTCATGAAAAGGGTGTTAGTTAGAGATGTTCTTTTCAGGTTCAGGTTTCAGGTTGGTATTACTCTAGAGTGTCCCTTTTGTCAGGTCCATGTGGAAACCATAGACCATCTCTTCCTACTATGTGAGTGGTCTTGGAAAATATGGCATAGGTGTATGCAATGGTGGGGTCTGGATTGTTGTGCCTCCCCTTCTCTGCTTGACTGGTGGAACAGCTGGCTAAACCTCTGTCCTCAGATCAGTTCTGAACGAGCTTGGAGAATCCTATTTTGTGCAATCGTGTGTTCTATTTGGGAAGCTAAGAACCAAAAGGTTTTTAAAGATGGTGTGGTGGGTGTTGATCGTATGGAAGACATGGTGAGATTTAGAGTGGCTTGGTGGTTCAAACATTTTGGCAAAGGATCGTCGGATCCGATAACGTATATTCAGCTCAATATTGCAGATTGTTGTACTGATGTACCAAAGAAAAAGAACCATAGGTCGTTTGATTGGCATCCTCCTATACCTAACACCCTCAAGTTTAACGTGGATGGTTCGGCTAGGGGCTCTCCGGGTCCGGCGGGCTTTTGTGGGGTGTTAAGGGATCATCGTGGAAAGGTGGTTTGCATTTTGTCCGAGTTTATAGGGATTCACAATGCTATTTCGGCTAAGATCCTAGCTATCGATAGAGCTTGCGCCCTCTTCGCTTCTAGTCCAGAATTGAGTAACAGAAATCTCGTAGTGGTTAGTGATTCGAAGGTGGCCATTGAATGGGTGAACAGTAGTGGTATTGGGAGCGTTGAGCATGCGCAGACCATGATGAACATTCGCAGTAGTCTTTTCACGATTGGTCAGGCTTCGGTTTGTTTCGGCCCCAGAAATTCCAACTCTTTCGTGGATGCTCTGGCTAAAAGAGGTTCTTAGGAGGGCGATGGATTGCTGTTTTGGAGTGACATTTGATTTGGGTTTCCCTTGTGGGTTGCTTAGTTTTGTTCTTCGTTGCTGGTCTTGTTTCTCTTTTTCCTTGTGCTGATGCTCTGTTTTGGATGTTCCTTTAGTTGTTTTTCTCTCTGCTTCTTTTGTTTCCGTTTGCCTAGCTGGTGCCATGAATAATAGCTCTACCTTTATAAAAAAAAAAAAAAAAACTTTTAGGTGATAAAGTCTTTCTTTTTTACCCTTTAGCTTGACTGTTTTCTTTTTCTATTATAAATAATTTTACTTAAATAACCAAATATTATTCAAAAATATTTTTGTCGTTGTTTATTATAATGAACTTTTAATATATGTACCCAAAGAAAAATAAAGTCTTTTCTTTTACCTTCCATCTTAACAGTTTTCATTTTCTATTATAAAATATTTGATTAAATAACTAAATATTTTTTATTATAAATTATTTGATTAAATAACTAAATATTATTCAAAAATATTTTTGACGTTGTTTATCATAATGAATTTTAATATAAAAAGTTAATGTCTAACATTATTATCAATCAACATATATAATTGGTTTAAAATTTGAAGTATATTAATATGTAATATTTTGTTTGAGATATGCTATAAGTATATACATATACTAAATATAATTATTTGCTTTAAAAAACAAAAGTAAAAATTGATTTCCAAAAAAAATCTAAAATAAATTAATGTCATCCCCTTATCTATAAAAATGTCACTCATTTTTCGGTACTCTCATTCCTTAAGCAAGGTCGTGAGTTCTACTCCCCTTGTGAATGGAGCTGCACATATTGAGAGCACTTTACCCTTTCGTAGGTCGACCCGGTGCGAGTCCGGATTAGTCGGGGTGTGGTTTGGGCTGATTGCACCGTATGGTGGATCCGCCCCACCCGGAAACCGGATAGTTTAAACCAAAAAAAAATGCCTTCATTTAACGGAATTGGATGGAATGACCATTAGTGTCACATTTTCCGTTGAAAATGATCATTTTGAAATGAAATCCTCATCTAATGGCCATTTTGATATTGTGGAACAACTAAATAGCCACCGGGGTATTAATTTATTTATATTTTGGGATTAATTATCTATTTATCTTTGTATAAGTTAATTAATTATTGGATTTTAGGAACAGATCCAATTATTCAAAGTTGAACCAAATAAATAAAGATTATGAATATATATATATATATATATATATATATATATATATGTATGTATGTATGTATAATTTGATGCTGGAGAACATTTTGGTATCCGTTAGCTGGCACATTTTAGTTAAGACTTCATGAATCCCACTTTCTATTTTCTGATATGATACAAGACAAAGCTAGAAACATTGTATGTAACCGATTAATGGAAAGTAATTCTATAGTGGATCATTATACAAAAAAAAAAAAAATTAATTTATTGGATTGTGGGTTGAATTAGAAGATAAATTTTCTTCTTAACTTTGTTTAATAAATATGAGATTTATTCTCTTTCTACCACAAACAAGTGACTTCCAACGGATCAAGAATTCTTTATTTCAAGAGATAATAGGATCATTTTCTTGTCTTATTTTTACTTAGCTTATTTTTATAAAAGTAATTGAGAAAGAAAAGGAACAAATATCGACCATATAATATCCTTTTTTATTTAGGTATCACTTGATTATGACAAATCTAAGTAACAAAAAGACCTCACATCACTCCTTAACAGAGTTGAAATTCCACCATTCGTATTTTACAAGTATGTGTGTGGAGCTTTTTTCTAGAGTTGTGAGAGTAGATATCTTCCATTTTGAGAATAGATATCCAGACCGTACATGTATTGTTTGATCTTAACATGTTTTAACAGTCCTATTGTAATAGTTCTAATAATAGTTCAACTAAAAACAAAAAAAACAAAAAGACCAAGTCAATCTCAATCGAAAACCAATGTAAACTTTCATACATTTATTTAATATGGGATTTTTTGGACAATTAAATCAATTCTGAGATAAAACACTACACTAACAACCAAATTAAGTTGAGTCTTGAGATACATATAAAAAGACCAATTCTATGTTTGAAAAATGTGTTGATATAAGCATATTAAAAAACACTTTTTCTTAAATTGAAATGTCCATAGTCGTTAAAGAATGACTCATTGTGAACATTATAATAACAGATAACCATGAAAGACTTGGCTAATTCCAATATCTTCTTCGACCGAGTATGAGCAAAATCAATGACTTTTTCATCAATTCCAGTCTATAAATACGTTTGCTTGCCTTCCAAACATATATCCCTCATCAGTCACCAAGGCAAAAGAAAAATCTAGCTAATTAATTAACCACAATGAAAGCTATTCATTTCCTTGTACTTTTTGTTGTCTTGGCTTCGGCATCTTCGTTTGCCTTTGCCTCTGACCCTAGCCCTCTTCAGGACTTCTGTGTAGCCATTAATGACTACAAAAATAGTTGTATGTGCTATTTCTACATATTTATGTGTTCTTTTAAGCCTCTGCTGTCTAAGTTATGCTTTTTTAAGAGTATTTGAGCCCGACCTATTTTTACATACATCCCCGTCAATCGGGCCTAACTTGTCCATTTTACACCCTTATTCTTTATTGTACCTTGTTTTGCATGGCTATTATGACAATTTGTATAAATTTTATCAAATGTCTACGTCTGCATATTGTAAAAACATAAATTTTATTTTTTAACTCTTTAATATAAAGTGTTCAAGGAAAGATAAAATATAACACATTAACATGTTTGAAATCAGAAGGAAAATAAAGATAAAGTTAAGGGTCAAGCTAAATCAACTTAAATTTGTGACTTAAAATTTTGACTTCAACATCTCAACCATTCTTGTGATTTTAATCTAATGGTTGAGATTTAAATGCATTTATAACTCTTTGATTAAAAGCACATGGTGGTTGAGATGTTGAAGTCAAAATTTTAAGTCACAAATTTAAGTTGATCTAGCCTGGGCCTAAAGGTAATACATCTACGCTAGAAAAGAATTATAATATTTATTTCTTTCATGCAGTGTTTGTGAATGGGAAGTTCTGCAAGGATCCAAAGCTTGCCACACCAGACGACTTCTTCTTTTGAGGGCTAAATATCCCCGGAACACATCGAATCCGGTTGGCTCCACCGTGACTCCTGTAAATGTAGCCCAAATTGCAGGACTCAACACTCTTGGTGTATCTTTAGTCCACATTGACTACGTACCATATGGCCAGAACCCACCCCACACTCACCCTCGAGCCTCGGAGGTCCTAGTAGTCCAGGAAGGCACTCTCTACGTTGGTTTTGTGACATCAAACCCTGAAAACAAACTCTTCACTAGAGTGGGCTGATGGTTGACTCGGTTCTCGGCTTCTGAGAAATTCCTTTATCCACGATGGCAAGAGTCAGGACTTTTCTCAGGTTCTTCTAAGGAGCGAGAATTTTCTCAGCAACTTCATGACTACTTGGTGCGATCTGATCAAAGTGCCATCATCTGGAGACCGCCAGATGCTGGTCTTTTCAAAATCAATTGTAATGATATCAGCCTATCACTGATGTTAAAGATTGTAAAATTGGGATTGGTAATTTGGTATTATGATTAGAGACCATAAAAGCTCAGTTTCGGCCTCCAGCTGTCAGTACTAGACTGCTAGTTTTAACAGTGACATTGCTAATGTCATGGCCATCCTTAAAAGGTCTGCAATTTGGCAAAGCTTGCTGTGGGGAGTCTCCTGTCTGTGTTGAGTCTGATGCTACTGCTGTTGTGAAATGGATTAATGATGCTAGTCATTTGAACTCAGATTGTGGTGCCATTCTCAGCGACATCACTTCAATTTTGAACCACCTGCGTATCTCTTCTGTCCTTCCTGGCCTCAAGGGGACCAACAAAGTTGCCCTTGGTCTCGCTAAAAAGGCTCTTCATCTGAAGAAAGATTTTGTCTGGAGGAACGGTTTTCCTCCTTTTGTTTCTAGAGATATTGAGGCGGAGAAGAATTGTTAGTTTGGTTTGTTGTTTGTCTTGTTTGCTTCCAAGTCTTTCTGGCGTCTGCCTTTGTTTGTTGCTCTGTTTCCTGTTTCTTTTGTTCTGTTTGAGCTGTCAAAAAAAAAAGTTTTTTTTTTTTGAACAGCCAGTAATATTATATAGAAAGCCAAAAGGCATAGAAAACAGGAAACAATAGCTGCACCAAGGCAGAACAGAGCACAACGAAGCTCAAAAGGAAGCAAACACAAACCGAACAAAACAGCTTAACTCCAAGCAAACACCACACCTAACCAGTCCAACCAAACAACACAGCTGCCACCAAGCCGAACATCCGAGCCTTACGAAAACAAAAAAACAAGGAGGCAAAAACAGGGCAGCGAAGAGAAAAAACGAAACAGAGCAAAGAAGCCTGGAAAACGAAAGAATTGATGAACCTCCCATATCAGATAATCCCCCTCTATAGCAGACCCCTTTTTGGCTAAATTATCCGCGAAAGAATTGCTAACTCGAGAATTGAAGAAGACCCGCATATTGCCCTACAGCATATTGCGAATATCATAGATGATTTTGATATGATTCAGATTACCCACTCCCTTCAAATTAACCCATGCCACCGCCACTTTGGAATCACTAATAATATCAATCTCCCTACCAACTAAATTTGACGTCTCAGCACATAGAGAAACTGCCCTATGAATTGCCAAAATTTCTGCAGAGATGGAGTCTTGAGTCCCCACATGATCTGAAAACAGCCCCAAAACCTTACCAGATTTGTCTCTAAAAACTCCTCCAATCCCAGCATTTCCTGGATTTCCTTTGGCCGACCCGTCTACATTAAACTTCAAACCAAAGCCTGAAGGAGGGGTCCAAACTTCATCTTTACGATTTTTCATTGGTATAGAGTCTGCAGCTGTCCTTTATATTTAAAAGCATGGTGGAAATTGTGACAGGACCCGCCCCGACTCATATCTTGAGTACGAGGGAATCCTGTGAAAATCTTATCTTTCTATTTGAAATCTGAGTCTTCTGGAAAACATAACAGAAAATCATATAATTCTCAAGGTGACTTCTAACAAAATCTTTAACAATCTCATTTGTTTTTCAAACTTTCCCACCTTGTAATTTAAAAGTGCAATTTAAATCTTTGGGTTATGGCCTATTATAAAATATACTATATTTAAAATCGGAAATCTGCTTTCTTTGCATTGGACTCATTATGCTGAATATATACATATTCAAAACTATACATGAAAAATAATGATATCTGAAAAATATGCACATTTGCATGCTTTAATTAAATATTGAAACTATCATTTCTATTATCACATGTGGCCCATCTCACGATACTAAAGAATCTGCACGAACCTAGTGATCACCTGAGAAAAACAGTTTAAAATAAAAGAACGAGCGCTAACGCCCAGTGAGTGGAAATAAACTTTGAAACTAAAACTTTTCACTTAATCTGGTACTATTATCTGTAGAACACTCTTCTCTATTTCTTTCTGAATTCTGTATCTCTTTGGCTAAATTTAATCTGTAGAAAACATTTATATATCTCATTCTAAATTCTGAATCTCTTCTTGAATCTGTATTCCATTCTAAATGATGTATCTTTTCTTTAAGCACATTTGTCTGTAAAAACTATATAATATAGTAAAAACATTTTCTGATTTTATAAAATATAAAATAACTGTTAATCCGAAATCTTTTCTGATGATTTGAAATATTTTCTCTACTGATCATAATCAGTAATATACAAATTCTGAAAACTCTTTACCAAACTAGTACCCAGGGGAAATTTCTCACGTACATCTCAATGCACACACAGAGCATGGGAAAAACATCTCACATACACGATGATATCAATCAAACGTGCAGAGTTCTCACATAAACGTGCAGAGCAGCCCCAAAGGCCAATAATCTGAATCTGATACTGCTGAGGAGGGTACACATCTGATATCTTAAAATCTGATCAATATTTAAAAAACTCTTTTAGCTTTCTGAACATACATATATAATCTTTAGAAACACTTTTACGAAAACATGAATAAATAAATCTTTTTTTTCTTTTCTTTTCTGAAAATTATCATAAAACACTTGAGAATCTGGAAATCTGGTAATTTTTCTGGGAATCTGGATATCTATCTGGAAAACCTGGAAATCTGGAAATCTATCTGAAAACCTAACATAAAATCTGACAAGTCTAGAAATTTGTCTAAAAATCTGGAATCTGGAAATCTAACTGGAAATATGTCTGAACATACGTGAACTATTCTTCTTTCTAAATCTTAATTCTATAACTAATCTATTTCTGGATTCTGGAAATCTACATATTTCTTAAAATATCTTAAATCATCTGGAATTCTATTTTCTGAATAAATGAACAAACCATTTATTTTCTAAAAAACTAATGCTAACATATAATTGTAAAACATATAACTTACAAAACTCCCGTGCTCAAATCTGCTCAAATATGTTCTGGAACTGGATTCCATCTGAATTCATCTATTTCTAGATCCACCCTAAAACACATAAAACCCAATTTAGAATTTATTGGGAAAAATAATAATCTGTCTCTATCCCCACTTCTATGGTAAAATAATTACTTATCTGTATATCTTTTTCCACCAAATATATTGAACTGTTTTCTCCAATCTTGTATATCACAACTTTGTTTTCTATTTTCTTCTTCATCTTCTATACTTCCCTCCCTCTCTCGGCTACAACCATATGTCTTCCATAACTGATCTCTTTTATTTTATTTCTCTTCCTTCATTCTGCCTTTGTTAATCTCTCAAAATAGTTCTCTTTCTTTTCCCTCTCTCAATTTCTCGGTTCAATCTCTCTCTCTCTCTCTGTGTCGCCTAACTTCTTCTTTCTTTCTTTCTTTCTTTCTTTCTTTCTTTTCTTCTTTTTGTTGCCCAAGCGAAATCTGCTTCTCTCTCCTGCATACTTATATATATATATATATATATATATCTAACGATCGACTTCTCTTTTCTTCTTTCTTTTCATTTGCTCGAACCTCTCTCTGTTTTCTTTTTGTTTTGGACGCCTGACTCCTCTCTTCCTCCCTCTCTATATTCTCCTTTGTTAATTGATATTATTATCTTCCAATTCTCCTTTGTTAATTTCTATTTCACTGAGACAACACAGACCCCTCCTTTTTTCATTACCTCACACGTAGCTAATTTCACCATATCCGATGCTTGAATGACCGGAGTGGCTGCACCTCTAAATATCATTAGGTTTCTAGCCGCCCATATAGTCCAGAAGAGGGCAAAAAACAGAGAATCCCGTGCACGCCTATACTCGATCGAAGAGCATAGTCCAGACCAACCTTGTAGCCAGGCCTTCATGGAATTGTTTGAACAGCTGACCACCCCCCACCAATCCATACAAACAGTCCATAGTTTCCATGCCCACGGACAAAGGAGGAAGAGATGATCAATCGTCTTCATCTTGTTGTTGCACAACACGCAGACCACAGAAGTGTCCGGAAAAATACCAAAATTGTGCAGCACTTGGCGAACCATAATACGACCTCTCAAAACTTGCCACATAAAAATCTTGATCTTGGGTGGGCAGCACCCTTGCCAAATAAACTTGTGATCCAACTGGTTGTTGATATTATTATCTTCCAATTGATATTGGAATGATCCCACAGAGAACTTGCCATCCGAACGGAAGGACCAAACTAGAGTGTCAGGAATCGAGTTTCTAATGGTAACAGCATCAAGGAGACACATAAACACATGCCATTGATCCTTTTCCCAGTCAAAAAGCGAACGGTGTAAAACTACCTTCCAAACCCACTTATTGCCCTGCCAATTCCCAAAGTCTTGAACCACACCAAGCTTCCTTACAGCTAAAGCAAAAGTTCTAGGACAGGATACTTTGAGCTTGGTAGAATCCCCTCCTGACATGTCCCTCAAGTTAGCTTTGCGGCCAGCACCAATTACCACATTCAACAACAAATACCCAAGCCAACGTACTAACAAGCTAGCAATAGCAACAAAACCAGAAGAGCACCCAGACGACATCCCCGATAGAAAATCCTAGCCAAGCTAGAAACCAAAAACCAACAGCACCAAAACAGAGCAAGAAGCCGAGAACCGAGTCAAACATCACCCCATTCTAGGAAATCCCCATTCATATTAGATCCCATCTTCACAAGGTGATCTCAACAAACCAAAAACATTCACTCAATTGCACAAGTAAAGCAACATGGGATACTACAAATTTTGGGAATTTATAATAATCTCCAGATATGCATATTAAAAAAATAATAATTATCATTAATTTCCGTCCTTTCAAAGAACAAAAAAAAAAGCTTTCTACTGATTAGAGTATATTCTCTACCCTACAAACAATTAATCAAAGCTAACTAATTTCAAAAATCAATAAAAATCAATCAATCTATTAAATTAATCAAATCTAACATTTTTATTTCATGAGAATTAATCAAAAACCACCCTATAGATCGACGCCTGATCCAAACCCAACAATGATGCAGAACAAGAAGTAAACCCAGAGTGTGGTTTTTGGAGACGAAACCACGAAGAAGACGAAAAAGATTGAGAAGACGAAAAAGAGAAGACAAAGAAGATTAGGAACAACGAAGAAGACATGGACTTGTCTTTGGTTAATTTTAAGGGTAAAAATGGTATAACACAGATAAGAGTCAAAGGTGTTAACCTTTGGTTAAGTTGAGGACACTTGTATTCTATTGAAGAGGGGGGTAATGGTCATCCTCAGTTACACTTTGTTTGGTAAGATGGAGAGATAGAGGGAGGGAGA
The DNA here is from genome assembly GCA_033220585.1 of Dipteronia sinensis. NCBI lineage: Eukaryota > Viridiplantae > Streptophyta > Magnoliopsida > Sapindales > Sapindaceae > Dipteronia > Dipteronia sinensis. The sequence goes on from JANJYJ010000117.1 coordinate 38,722, forward strand.
GGGTTGGAGGGAGATGGATGTGAGGAAAGCTCCAATCCCTTGTTTGGTTAGAGAGAGAAGAGAGGGGAGAGGAGAAGAGGAGGGAGCTCTCCTCCTTTTGGGCCCACAATCCACCCATCAATGGGCGGATGAGAGAAGGGAAGAAAAATTGAAGGGAAATGACAATAATGCTCTCCAATTTGTTATTACCCTCTAATTTATATAAGCGCAATATAGTAAATTAACAAATTATATACAATCCATCAATTCAACAATCTTTTCAATACCGAACAACACGAAGGATATATGTTATCTTCTCAATCCCTCATACTCTATCTCCCCTTTAATTCATCAATCCCTTATACTCTATCTCCCTCCTACCAAACATAGCATTAAGGTGGGTGAGCAAAAATGGACTCGACATTACAAAAGAGAGAGGTGCATAGCCATATGGTGGTGGAGCAAAATAGAGAGGTGTATAGGCATGTGGAGACAAGTGGATTGGAAGCCACTTCATTTATAACATATATATATATATATATGTGTGTGTGTGTGTGTGTGTATATATATATATATATATATATATGAGAACAAGATGGTTTTCTGAAGATGGTTACCGGCCAGATCTAGTCAAGAGATGGGGAGGGTAGCACGACCCTTCGCTGGTGATGACAGTATTGAAGAAGAAGAAAACAAAGGAAGGAGCAAAGACAAACGTGAACAAGCCGAAAGAGGAACTCGGCAAGGATGCAATACACTGGGCTGAAGAGAATCACTATGGCGTCAAGTATGGAGGTGTCAATAATACAGATTTGCTCCATTTTTCATGATAAAGTTCTTGTGTTTTTTTTATTGTAAGAACCTCATTTTTATGATTGGCTTATTTCATGACAAATCACATTGGGATGTTATTGTAACAGGTAGCATAGGTTCTCCAAGTGCGGTTTTTCTCGAAGACATGCTTCCGGTCATCCCAAAGAGCTTCAAGAGAGGTAGTTCACTTGTTTTTAACTCTTGAAGAGATTTAGTTGCACACACACACTTACATGCATTTGCATTGTCATACATTTGTTGTTGCACACACACATACTTACATGCACTTGTGATGTTATGCATGTGTTCATATTATTCTTGTGTGCATTCTTTTCACAATCACACTATGCACTTCATTTCTGTATTTAAATATGGTTTTGTATGGTGTAATTCGTTTCTGTTTGTGTGATTAGAAACGTCCATGCCTGCACGATGGTGTGCATGTCTTAGCGTGATGGTTGACCATTTGAGAAGGTTCCATTCTTCTCTTGGTTAACTGTTAGTTTTGGTTTGATTGTTTGGAGTAAAGTGTCTAGTTTTAAAAGAGTTGATTTCAATGATTTAAATGTTTTTCAAAACTGGCCTTTGTATGGTCTTGTGACCACAATATTTTATAAAAAGCTTCAAAATGAGTTTTGAAAATTTCTGTACAAACTAGACACCCATACCTTTCCAACGGTATATTATTCGTAATATTTCATGACTGTTTGGTTTGGTTTTGAAGTCTCCAAAGAGACAACTGAAAGAGAGCATCTCAGATGTTATCAGTTTTTGACCTTTTGTCACTCATATGACCATAACCTTTTCTACAGATATCAAAACTTCATTCTGTAATAATTAGTAGATAGCAGACTTCCATACCTTTCTAACCGTATATCATACGAAAGGCTTCGATATCTTTTCGTCATGTTTTGGGTCGCTCGAAACTGAAGCTAGTGTGTTGTCCAGTGAGTCAAGCGACTTCCAAAGCGACTTTGTGAAAGTTGCCTTGAATGTCGCCTTAGACATCAGTTTTTATCCAGAACATAAAGCGACTTTTAAGGCTACATGTGCAAGTAGACTTGGATGTCGCCTTTTGCACTAGAAATCTGTTTTCTCTTCAAAACGACATAGTTTCATTTAGGGCTTCTATATATATGTTCTCTTCTTCTCCAACTCATTTTAGAGCTTCAAGAACCCATTTTTATGAGAGAGAATAACCTTTAGAGAGAGAAAGCGTCAATCTTTGTTACTTGACTCTCCAAACCCAAAAAACTCATCATCATCTTGAATATATAGCATCATTCAAGCATGAGTCTTCATTAATGTCTTTACTTGGTAAGTAAAACTCATGTCCTTGCTCATTTATTGTTCTAGTTTATCAAGACATGTCATTTATTGCTTAGGTTAGCAAATCTTCATATTTGTTGTATATCAATTGAAGTTATGACATGTTTGGGGTTTGTATTGTGATAGCTAATATTTAGGATATATTTGCCCTCTAGTTAATTAGGACTCATTGAATGCATTTGTTAATTGCATTTATTGTCCTTGTCATTTTATGTGACAACATGTGTCGATACGGTTTTGTTTGATGACTAGATTTTAGACTTGCATATCTATATCTAGTTAGGTCTTTATGAGCATTCATATAGACATTGATATCTAGGATTTGTACTTAGTGTCATCTTTAATTCCTAGATAAACATTTAGTGTTGCCTAGCATTATTTGCATTTTGAATATTCATATATTCACTTAGGTTGTTAATCTCTTCTTTGAGAGTTAAGTCTTGTGACTACAAGGTGTAGTGCACAAGCAAGTCAAGTCTTGCAACTAAGGTGTGGTTGGCAAGCAAAGTAATCAATGATTCACTATAAAGGCCCGTTGGGTAATAGTGGTAGGTTAGTGACCGAGAATGGTGTGACTAGAGGTCAACCTAGGTTGTAAACATCATTACAATAGTGGATTTGAGAATCGTGTGTGGCTAGAAGGATAGCTCGTGGTTTTTCCCTTGTTGAACGGATTCCACGTAAAAATCAAGTGTTATTTAATTTTCGCATGTTACACTTGATTTTGTATGTTTGCTTGTGGGGTGATTTTTTAATATTGACTAATCAAGAAAAATTGGTAATTAACTTGATTTAAACCTATTCACCCCCCCCCCCCCATTGGTTATTAGACATACATTTTAATAGTATTTTCAATTGGTATCAGAGCGGGTTCCTAGACATACTTAGGTGATCCTTGCTCTTGTTCGTATGTCTTACATATGTGTGCATTTTATTCTTTGCATTCATTTGTATTCATTCATTCACTAAACACTATGTGTGAGAATGAAACACCTAGAGAAGAAATTTTTGGAGAAAGGAATGTTTTGCTCTCCGTTGATGTTGAGGATGCTCCAACCTTTAGAGGTTCTATAAGCACTCGCTCCAACATCCTTGCTACTACTTCACATAGTGAATCCAATGAGGAGATGGCCCTCACGACAATGAAGTTTAGAAGATTTTTGAAGCTTGAGAAGAAAAAGAATTACTCAAGAAGAAATGACTTCAAGAAGAAGACATTGTTCTAGAAGAGTGAAGAGGACTCTTCCAAAGGTGAAGAGCATGTGTTTAACTTCACAGCCCTTGGTGCTTCCTATGTGGAAGATGTTGGTGTGGCAACAAGTGACCAAAGCAAAGGCCTTGATGAGGGAATTGACTCAATTGAGAAGTGTCAAGTGATCCTTCTCAAAGTCTTGAAGCAAAATGAAGAGCTCTCAAAGGAGAATGAGACCTTGAGATTGTGGAAGATTTCCTCAGAGGAAAAGATATGTACCCTTGAAGAAAGCAAGCAAAATTGTCAAAGACAACTTCATCGGTACAAAGAGATCATGGATGAGCAAATAGAAGACATCTCCATTCTTATCTCCAAATTGAAGACCATGGAGATGGAGACCTCCATGAATGACTCCTTGAAGACGGACATGGTTGATGTGTCCGAATATGAGAAAGAGATTAAAGATTGCAATCAACGTATGAAGTCTATGAAAGAAGAGCTTGCTAACAAAGAAAACTCCTTGAATATTTTCAAGGGAAGAGAGATGAGGTACCTTGAAGAATTAAAGAAAGCCAAGGTCAAACAACCTCAAGCTCAAGGCAAAAGCAAGGCTTCATCCAAGCAATCTTCCGCTCAAGGAAAGTCAACACAAGCCTTGACAACCCAACCAAAGCCTAGGCAATTTAAGAAGAAAGGACAAGTCCTTGAGAGGTCAATCACCTCCTCTAACAAGCCAATTATGAAGAAATGAGGTGATTACAAGAAACAACATCAACCAAGGAGGCAAGATCAACCGGCTCAACCACCTCAACAAGTTAAACCACAAAGGTGCCGCCAATCGGTTCAAGCTCCAAGGAGAAGCAAACCAAATCACCATTAAAGACAACCTCGTCAACATAGCGATGCCTCGATGAGATCTCAATGTAATGGTATAAACTCTCATATACCTACTTGTCATTTTTGTGGTATGATTGGTCACTTAAGACCAAATTGCTTTAAATACATTAAGAGGAGTAGATTAGAGAGCATAAAAGAAAAACGATTGAAAATTTGGATAAGTTTGCATAAACCTAGGGAACCTAGAAACATGTTTATGACTACTAAAAATGTTAAAGTGGAACCTAGGTGGGTTAGAAAGAATGAACCCGCTTGCCTTAGTGCCCATGTGACTTCCGTAGATGCAACTAAGTCCATTAGACTTGGTAAGTCTATAGGAGCACATGTCTCCCATTGACTTGGTTGGATTTGACCCCATTTGGGAAGCTCAAGCAAAGAGAGCGAACTTGCATGATGTGCTATATGCACAAAGTTGATTTAATTTATGCTCTTTTGTAATTGCTTGAGATTCATGGTTGCACATATATGCTTATATGGTAGTTTTTAATAAGTGTGCAGCATTGCTTTGTTTGTAATCCATGTCATACTTTAGCTCAACAATGCATTTTTCGACTAGGAGAATTATTTGGGAAATTACATTTGAATGACCTATAATTTATCTCCATGACATGTGAACTTGTTTTTTAAGACATGCTTAAAATGATATGCATGAAATGTTTTTAATTGCTTAATGTGCAAAATATGTGTGAAAGCAAATGAGAAGACTAAACTCAATAAGGTCCTTGTGTCCATTCAATAAATAAGGATGTCTCATCCAAATTTAGTCTTCTCTCTTTCTTTATTAGTTGAACAAGGTTACTATCATACGAGTATCTTAACCAGAAAAATCAAAAAGTGTGCAAAAGTCGCTCATGTCTTGTTTCGCTTATAAAGTTTGATATAGTTGCTATTTAAATTGAAATTCTTTTGAAAACTATATCATGTTTGCTTATGAAAAAATAGTACAAATTGGTTTGAATTCTTATGGAAACTCTTTTGATGTTTTCTTTGCCAAATACCATTGCTTGAACTTGAATGTTATATGTCTTGCATGCAAAGCAACAATTTCACACATTTCTTTAAATAACACTCATTGAATCTCTCTCAATTAATTAAGTTGCATAAAGTTTATGTATATGATTATGCAACCATTTTTTGTGCAAATATCTCTCTTTGCTAAAGCAACCCGATAGGGGGAGCTCCTTTGCCTATCTCATGACAAAAAATGGGAGAAGTCTTGAGAGATATAGATGGAGCATTGGGTATGCCTTGGGAGAGAAGTCTTGAGAGAGAGTAACCATTTAGGGGGAGCATTGCACATGCACTATCTTGAATTGTTGTGTTATTATTGAGTGCAAATGCTTTTTACATCTGTTCACCTCACATGCACTTGTTCTTGGAAAGTGCTTTCTTGCTATTGTGTGTAGGTACGATGATCTACGAAGAGATTGATGACCTTGATGACTTAGATCTTAGGTTTCTTTTAATGAAACGTAGAATTACTTGTTGACCAATAGCTTTCTTTTTGTTTTGTGAGGATTGTTTTGTGAGTGGTGATTTTGTCATGAAATAGCCAAAGGGAGAGATTGTAAGAACCTCATTTTTATGATTGGCTTATTTCATGACAAATCACATTAGGATGATAATGTAATGGGTAGCATTGGTTCTCCAAGTGCGGTTTTACTCGAAGACATGCTTCTGGTCATCCCAAAGAGCTTCAAGAGAGATAGTTCACTTGTTTTTAACTCTTGAAGAGATTTAGTTGCACACACACACTTACATGCATTTGCATTATCATACATTTGTTGTTGCACACACACATACTTACATGCACTTGTGATGTTATGCATGTGTTCATATTATTCTTGTGTGCATTCTTTTCATAATCACACTATACACTTCATTTCTATATTTAAATGTGGTTTTGTGTGGTGTAATTCGTTTTCATTTGTGTGATCGGAAACGTCCACGCCTGCACGATGGTGTGCATGTCTTAGCATGATGGTTGACCATTTGAGAAGGTTCCATTCTTCTCTTGGTTAAGTGTTAGTTTTGGTTTGGTTGTTTGGAGTAAAGTGTCTAGTTTCAAAAGAGTTGATTTCAATGATTTAAATGTTTTTCAAAAATGAACTTTGTATGGTCTTGTGACCAAACTGTTTTATACAAAGCATCAAAATGAGTTTTGAAAATTTCTATACAAACTAGACACTCATACTTTTCCAACGGTATATTATTCGTAATATTTCATGACCATTTGGTTTGGTTTTGAAGTCTCCAAAGAGACCACTGAAACAGAGCATCTCTGCTGTTATCTGTTTTTGACCTTTGGTCACTCATATGACCATAACCTTTTCTATAGACGTCAAAACTTCATTCTGTAAAGAATAGTAGAAAGTAGACTTCCATACCGTTCCAACGGTATATCATACGAAACGTTTCGATGTCGTTTGGTCATATTTTGGTTCGCTCGAAACTGAAGCTAGTGTGTTGTCCAATGAGTAAAGCGACTTCCAAAGCGACTTTGTGAAAGTCGCCTTGAATGTCGTTTTAGACATCAGTTTTTCTCCAGAACATAAAGCTACTTTCAAGGCTACATGTGCAAGTAGCCTTGGATGTCGCCTTTTGCACCAGAAATCAGTTTTCTCTTCAAAACGACGTAGTTTCATTTAGGGCTTCTATATATATGTTCTCTTCTTCCCCAACTCATTTTAGAGCTTCAAGAACCCATTTTTATGAGAGAGAATAACCTTTAGAGAGAGAAAGCTTCAAGCTTTGTTACTTGACTCTCCATCCCCAAAAACCCATCATCATCTTGCATATATAGGATCATCCAAGCATGGGTCTTCATTAATGTCTTTACTTGGTAAGTATAACTCACATCCTTGCTCATTTATTGTTCTAGTTTATCAAGACATGTCATCTATTGCTTAGGTTAACAAATCTTCATATTTTTTTGTATATCAATTGAAGTTATGACATGTTTGGGGTTTGTATTGTGATAGCTAATATTTAAGACATATTTGCCCTCTAGCTAATTAGTATCCATTGATTGCATTTGTTAATTGCATTTATTGTCCTTGTCATTTTATGTGACAACATCTGTTGATATGGTTTTGTTTGATGACTAGATTTTAGACTTGCATATCTATATCTAGTTAGGTCTTTATGAGCATTCATATAGACATTGATATCTAGGATTTGTACTTAGTGTCATCTTTAATTCCTAGATAAGCATTTAGTGTTGCCTAGCATTATTTGCATTTTGAATATTCATATGTTCACTTAGGTTGTTAATCTCTTCTTTGAGAGTTAAGTCTTGTGACTACAAGGTGTAGTGCACAAGCAAGTCAAGTCTTGCAACCAAAGTGTGGTTGGCAAGCAAAGTGATCAATGATTCACTGTAAAGGCCCGTTGGGTAATAGTGGTGGGTTAGTGACTGAGAATGGAGTGACCAGAGGTCAACCTATGTTGTAAACATCATTACAATAGTGGATTTGAGGATCGTGTATGGTTAGAAGGATAGCTCGTGGTTTTTCCCTTGTTGAAAGGATTCCACGTAAAAATCAAGTGTTATTTAATTTTCGCATTTTACACTTGATTTTGTATGTTTTCTTGTGGGGTGACACCCTCCCTCCCCCCCCCCCCCCGGTTATTAGACACACGTTTTAATAGTATTTTCATTTTTTTTTGAAATTGATGTGGTTTTGATTGAAATAGAATATCCGGATTATTGTAATAGATTGGTGTTTTTTTTTCAATTTTGGATTTTTGGCTTTTGGATGTGGTCTTTGGATTGCTAGATTTGATTGAATTAATTTGGATTGTGTTTGGGAAGTTAGAAAATGTAGAAAAAAAGGTGAAATTTTTCGGCTTCTCGGGTCAGGTCCGGGTTTGCTTTAGACCAATTCCATGTTTGAAAAATGTATTGATATAAGCATATTAAAAAACACTTTTACTTAAATTGAAATGTCCATAGTCGTTAAAGAATGACTCATTGTGCACAATATAATAACAGATAACCATTGAAGACTTGGCTTATTCCAACATCTTCTTCGACCGAGTATAAGCAAAATCAATGACTTTTTCATCAATTTCCGTATATAAAAACGTTTGCTTGCCTTCCGAACATATATGCTTCATTAGTCACCAAGGCAAAAGAAAAATCTAGCTAATTAATTAACCACAATGAAAGCTATTCATTTCCTTGTACTTTTTGTTGTCTTGGCTTTGGCATCTTCATTTGCCTCTGCCTCTGACCCTAGCCCTCTTCAGGACTTCTGTGAGCCATTGATGACTACAAAAATGGTGGTATGTGCTATTTCTACATATTTATGTATTCTTTTAAGCCTCTACTGTCTAAGCTATGCTTTTTAAAGAGTATTTGAGCCCGACCTATTTTTACATACATCCCCGTCAATCGGGTCTAACTTGTCCATTTTACACCCTGATTCTTTAATATTGTACCTTGTTTTGCATGGCTTTTATGACAATTTGTATACATTTTATCAAATGTCTACATCTATATATTGTGAAAACATAAGTTTTATTTTTTAACTCTTTAATATAAAGAGTTCACTGAAAGATAAAAATAACACATTAACATATTTGAAATCAGAAGGAAAATAAAGATAAAGTTAATACATCTACGCTAGAAAAGAATTATAATATTTATTTCTTTCATGCAGTGTTTGTGAATGGGAAGTTCTGCAAGGACCCAAAGCTTGCCACACCAGACGACTTCTTCTTTTCAGGGCTAAATACCCCCCAGAACACATCGAATCCAGTTGGCTCCACCGTGACTCTTGTAAATGTAGCCCAAATTGCAGGACTCAACACTCTCGGTGTATCTTTAGTCCACATTGACTATGCACCATACGGCCAGAACCCGCCCCACACTCACCCTTGAGCCTCAGAGATCCTAGTAGTCCAGGAAGGCACTCTCTACGTTGGTTTTGTGACATCAAACCCTGAAAACAAACTCTTCACTTAAATTCTGCAAAAGGGAGATGTGTTTGTGTTCTCAATTGGGCTCATTCACTTCCAACTCAATATTGGAAAAACCAATGCAGTTGCCTTTGCTGGTCTGAGCAGCCAGAACCCCGGTGTAATCACCATCGCTAACGCCGTTTTCGGATCCGATCCTCCCCTTAACCCTGATGTTCTGGCAAGAGCCTTCCAGTTGGATCAGAATGTGGTGAAATCTCTTCAGGGCAAGTTCTAGTGGGACAACAATTAAAGAATTAATATGTAAAATTTTTCAGTGAAGTTAATTTGCAGCTAGTTTGAATAATAATTAATTGTTTGACAAGTTATACTTCTGATTAAATTAGGATATAATAAAGAGGGTTGCTTTGTGTAACCTTGATTAAGTTATCTGTGTTACATTTTTAGACAAGTGGTTTGTTAGATGATTATTTTGCCTCCTCTCTCCTTTTGTGTGTCACTGCTAACATGCAGTATTTCCTTATCGGGTCCAAAAGTCAAATACATTTCAACTTTCAAGATGAGTCAGCTAGTTGACCAGGCTAGGATTTTCTATCTGGCGGGGCTGAACCAAATAACAGTTAGAGATATGTCAATGGTATGGGCCGGGACGTGTTTTTCATTACCATCCTCAATACCAATTTATATGAGAAATACCATCCCGATGAATACCAACCTTAAAATAAACGGTGTGGGTACGGGGATTCTCTATTAGGAGGGCGGTTTTTTACCCCATACCATCATCATCTTATTAATGTATTTTTTATGACTTTTTGATAAAGAATATACAAATATTATTGAATTATATTAAAATAATAGTGTGAGGGGTATATTATATATAATTATCTAGAATGGAGTAGTGTTTTAATAGAGGGAAAAAATAGGAAAAAAGAAAGGGAAAATTATGTTATTGAGAGAGAAAAATATGAGGGAAAATTATGTTTTTATATATATATATACATATTGATAGACGGGGTGGAGACTTGAAATAAGAAACTAAAAAACTATAAATAATTGTAAATTGAGGATCATGACTCATGATAATGTCTACATACCTACATCATACCTTGAGTGTTGGGCATTTGGACTCTATAAATATATCATACTATTAAAAACTTAAAAAAATTTATATAAGAAAAAGACATACAGGGCTACAGCCACGAGTAGCCCAAAGAACATTCGCCCCTGGACTGAAAACGAAAGCACCAATAATTTGGAAATTCCGATGCCAATCTCATTCATCAATCTTTAGTTCCATTACAAATTTTAAATTTAAGGCTAAGTAAGAATATTATACGTTGTTGAATATTCTTAATATTAAATAGATTATAGATATGCTATCATTGCAAACATATCTCTTCAAAGCATTCTATTCTTAGGGGTGTTCCAAAATGTTAAAAGTCGTAATCAATTGGTTTAGTGGGTGAAATCTTTTATAGTCACCTAAAAAACTTTAGATTCAAATTGCAGTTTTAGTTGGTAAGATGAAGGAAATATTGAATCAAATTAGCCATACATATATTCTGCTAAAACTTGCATTATTTGTTTATATATAAAAAATAAAATAATTTAATGACAAGTTATGATCATGATCATATTTTCTCTGATCAAAATAAAAAATTGATATTTGTTTCAGTAGATTGTTATAACATTCACACTGAGCATGAAGCGATAAATTCAATCTACCGTAAAACGTGAGGTTTCTTGTTGATTGATATATTAATTTAGCTAGGATTAATTTATGGTTGTTACTTGTTTAAGGGTGAATGAGAATATATAACAGAATCATTATCTGTGAAGTAGGAGATAATTCCTCCATATTATTCAAATTATATATATATATATATAGATAGAGAGAGAGAGAGAGAGAATGTTCAAATATATATATATATATATAGAGAGAGAGAGAGAGAGAGAGAGTCTTACAAGAGATCTCTTATATATATGTACATAAATATATTCACAATTGCTAGCTTGTGTGCTTTTTTTGAAATTTAATTAAGACAGTAAGAAATAGTGAAGAACCGGCAGAGGTTCTTTTTATATCCACAATCTAGATATTGTTGCTCCAATCAATTGAATTGATCAGATATGAAATATGACCACTTACGCCATGTCCTAAATTTGATGTGATCAAAAAATATATATTCAGAATATATATGTCTGTAGTTGTTGAAGAATGGTTCATTCTGGGAATAGAATAGATACTATTTAACATATTTAAGACTTGGCAAGCTTTTCATATCTGCTCCAACAAGGGAAGAGCAAAGACTTGTTCAATAAACCCAATCTATAATTAATCTTGTTTGCCATGCAAGATTTCTCATTCCTAATCAAAGCAAATATAACACTTGAAACAATTTGAGGTAAACACAACCTAATTAATCATCATGAGAGCTGATCACTTTCTTGTAGCTTCTATCTTCTTGGCTTTGGCTTCCTCCTTGGTCTCTGCCTCTGACCCTAGCCACCTTCAGGATTTCTGTGTAGCCATCAATGACACAAAGAATGTTGGTAAGTTTTTTCTTTTTATGTATAAATCCTACAAATTTATGCATGTCATGTTATATTTATAGTAATTAATTAATTCACCAACATCTATTTAATTTTTCTGTGCAATGTTTGTGAATTAGAAGTTCTGCAAGGACACAAAGCTTGCCACACCAAATGACTTCTTCTTTTCGTGGCTCAACATTCCAAGAAACACAGAAAACCAAGTTGGTTCAACAGTGACTCCTGTAAATGTAGCCCAAATTCCAAGACTCAACACTCTTGGCATTTCCCTGGTTCGTATCGATTACGTACCATAGGTGGCCTGAACCCCACTCTCACCCTAGAGCCATTGAGATTCTGGTAGTCCAGGAGGGGACTCTTTAAGTTGGTTTTGTCAATCAAACCCTGAAAATAAACTCTTCACCAAGGTGCTCAACAAGGGTGATGTGTTTGTATTTCCAGTTGGGCTCATTCACTTCCAATTTAATATAGGTAAAACCAAGGTAGTTGCCATAGCTTTTTTTTTTTTAATAACAAAAGTTTATTAAGGAGGCCAAACTAGGCTAAGGCACAGAAGCCACACCACACAACACAGACAAAAGCCAAACAAAACACCCAACAAAAGCCAACAACAGAACACCCAAAAGCACTACAAAATGACACAAACACAGCCAAAACCCAACAAAGAGACCCAAAACACCAGCCAAGACAGCAACCCATAAAAGAGACGAGACTTTTATTGCCCTAATTCCAAAGTTTTAGACGAGATTTAGGCCCTATAATCTGACAAGAGCTTGATACGGTCCCTACGAAGAATCTCTCCCCAACCATCCTCAACTGCTCTCTTTTCTATCTCTGCCAACCTGTCTTCAAGGAGCTTTAGAGGAGTAGACTTTTGCTGCTTTGAAGCCATACATAATTTAATATTTCGTTTGGTAGCCTTAAGTTTAGAAGATAGAATGAAGCCCTTTAAGCCCTTAACCTTACACTGCTGCCACCCTTTCCTTGCCTCGTACTTCACCTCTTTGTCGTCAAGCCAAGCGTTGTAGACTCGGAAAGGGCAAGAGCCCCAATCACCCTTAGCCTCTCCGATCGTAATGGCCATGTGATCCAATAAGGTCCCCGGAATGCCAGAATCCTGGTGTCATCACAATAGCAAACGCAGTCTTCGGATCAAATCCTGCCATTAATCCTAATGTTTGCTCCAAGGCCTTCTAGTTGGACCAGAATGTTGTGAAATCTCTTCAGAAGAAGTTCTGGTGGGATAGCAATTAGTGAAGGAATGACTAAAGCAACCAAGGAAATATATAGTAGCTAATGCAAAATGATAATAACTATTGCCATTCATTTGTTATTCATTCTAATGTTAATTAATCCTATATATGATATAATAAAGAAATTGTAATACTTAAAAAAAAGAAATTGTTGACTAGGCACGGAATAATAAATTCTTTCGGTTTGTTGACATTTACTATATATATTCAATATGCATCTCTCTCAAAATTGCCTTTTGTGTACAAAACTGAACCGAAATTTGAAGATGTGTTTACTAAATGTTATCGAGATTAAAAAAGCATTAGTCAATATGGCCATAAAATCCCTAAGTTTGGGGAGTCCTCTCCTAAAAGTGGGAGCCTGCCCTTTCTTCAAATGTGAGTGTTAGGATTTGACTTGTATTCCCATGCGAACCAAACATATTCAATTGAGGCGAAAATGGTCCAAACGGATTCAGATGATTGTGATTAAGGTGGCATTGGAAAGAAGAGTTAGAGACGAAACCACATTTTAACAAATCTCCAATTTGGCTTAAATTTATACCAAGGTCTACTGAGTGTCATCTCCTCCAACAAACCCCTCAGGGTAACTCACTAACTGCAAACACAATTCAAGTCCAAGCCGTTCTTGAACTTGAGCACATGATTAAGCTTGGTAAACATACCAGCTGGATTTTCTACTGTAGCAATTTTCTTGGATGTAATTGCTCCCAAGAGATACATTCTCTAGAAAAAAAAAAATTATATCTGATATCAATATGTTTGGTCCTCTCATGATACATAAGATTTTTCGTCAAATGTATCACATTTTCTACTGTAGCAATTTTCTTGAATGAAATTTCTCCAAGAGATACATTCTCCAGAAAAAAAATGATATCTGACATCAATATGTTTGGTCCTCTCATGATACATAAGATTTTATGTAGAATGTAAACCCATATTACAAACCACACCTCTAAGCCAAATAGCTTTCTTCTCTGCTTCAGAAGCTTCCATATACTCTGCCTCTGTGGTAAACAAAACAACTTTGGACTGTAAAACAGCCTTCCAACTAATGGTATAATCCGAAAATGTGAAGACATAACCTGTCAGAGATATCCTTTTATCTAAATCACCAGGATAATCAGAATCCACATAACCTATAATATTGTTGGTTGCATTATTTTTTCCAAATACTAAACTCAAATCTACAGTATCTTTCAAATATCGAAAAATTCATTTCACTACTTCCCATTAAATTTTTTCTCGAGAACCTATAAATCTGCTAACCACACTAACAACATGTGACATTTTAGAACGAGTGCAAACCATATCATACATCATACTACCAACAGCGCTAGCATAAGAAACTCGAGACATTTTATCCTCATCATCCTTAGAATTTGGTGCAAATTTGAAAGTTTAAAATGTACTGCAGTGAAGTAGTCACATGTTTATAATCTTTCATACCAAAGCATTCAAGAATTTTAATATATATAATTTTTATGCGACAAAAATAACTTGCCGGCCATTCTATCCCTGTGAATTTCCATACTAAAAATTTTATTCGTAGCACTCAACTCTTTCATCTCAAATCACCCTTGAACTGAGATTTCAATTTATTAATCTCACTTTTATTTTTCGCAACAATCAGTATATGTCATCAACATACATCTGTAAAAAAAAAAAAGAACCATATTAGAGTTTCATATGATACACGCAACTGTCACAATCACTCTGTGAGTAACCATGACCATCCATAAAGTCATATCGCTTGTACCATTGCCGAGGAGACTACTTCAAACCATATAATGATTTCATCAACGCACAAACAAAATCATTTCTTGAACAATAAACCCCTCTGGTTGATGCATACAAATTTGTTCCTCAAGCTCATTTGAAGAAAAATCATTTTTACATCAAGTTGTTCTAAATCCATATCAAACATTGCAATCATGGCAAACAACACGCGAATAGAGCTATGTTTTACCACCGGTGAAAATACTTCACTAAAGTGAGATTCCTTCTTTTTTCTTAAAGACAGATTTGCAGCCAATAATCTTCTGGTCCTTAGGCCGCTTCACCAATTCCCAAGTTTGATTCTTTTGAAGAAATTCAATTTATTCATACATTGCAATAGCCCATTGAAAAGATTCAGTACCACTGACAACTTCCCAATAAGTAGAAGTTTTTTATAGTTTCTGCAACATTCAATACAAAAGAAACTAAATCTGCATATCCATATTGTTGAGATGGCCTAATTTATCTTCTTTCCCTTTCTATGGCTATACTGTATTATAGTATTTCTTTTTTCTGTATTATCACCACAGTCATGCGCCTCACTCTAAGTTGAATGAACTAAAGTGTTATCTTACATTTTATCAAAATTTTCAACTTCAAACTCCACCTACTTACTAACACCATGATCTGTATTTGCAACTACAAACTCTTTTTTTCTGCTAATTATAAATTATACCGACCCGAGTTCAACACACCACAAACTGTAGCCTTTCGCCATAATCTTAATTCCTAAGAATACACATTTTATAGCCGTATGCTTAAGTTTACCATTACTTAAATGAACATATGCAGGATAACCATATAATTTTAAATCAGAATAATTAGAAGGAGTATCGTACCATACCTTGATAGGAGTCTTCAATTCATTTATAGTTGATGGAGATCCATTCACCAAATAGCATACATAGTTAACAATTTCAGTCCAAAAATCTTTTTCCAAACCAGAATTTGAAAGCAAACAATGTGTTTTATCCAATAGGGTTCTATTCATACGTTCTGCAACTCAATTTTGCTATTGCGTTTTTCTGACATTGTGGTACTTTACTATCCATTCATTCTCACAGAACTCATTAAATTGATCCTCACAAATTCTAAAACGTTATCAATTCTCAGGTGTTTTATTTTTTTCCTTTTTGATTTTCAACAAGAAGTTTTCACTTCTTGAATCTAGGAAAAACATCAAATAAATAATATTTTTTTTATTAATAAACTAATT
The DNA here is from genome assembly GCA_033220585.1 of Dipteronia sinensis. Lineage (NCBI taxonomy): Eukaryota > Viridiplantae > Streptophyta > Magnoliopsida > Sapindales > Sapindaceae > Dipteronia > Dipteronia sinensis. The sequence goes on from JANJYJ010000117.1 coordinate 54,656, forward strand.
ATATTAGAGGTTATTTAAGAAAATAAATTAAAATCAGATGGTGGAGGAAATATCCTCGATTCGATCAGTGGTGAAGATTTCTAAATCGTATGATCAGATTAGATAGGGCCCATCAAATCTGATCAGATGAACCTCATTCTAATCGATGGAGGCCTGCTCCAGTAGAGCAAACCTGCTTCCATGGAGGATCGTTCCTATATAAAAGGACCGGATTTGATCTAGTGGAGCAGATCACTCATCCATCGATGAACCAGAATCTCTTCTTCATTAAAGATATAAATTGTTACATTTTAAAGAGTAGTAGACCTTTTTTCCCTTTGCAGTGTTATCTCCTAATTATTGACTTCTAACGGCAAAGGAAATATATGTAATATTTGGCCAAAGATCCACATCCATATATATATATATATATATATATATATATATATATATATATATATATAGTCTTTTTTCCTGTCAGTGCGCACTGATAGAATTATATAAGGACATTGAATGTGAGCCACTCATTTATAAAAGAGTTTTGACAAGTGCATACATGCCAAGTCAAAATATGTAAAATGAGTGGCTCACATTCAATGTCCTTATATAATTCTATCAGTGCGCACTTATTTGAAAATTATTGTGTATATATATATATATATATATGTGTGTGTGTGTGTGGGCGCAATTAAACCTAAACTCGGAGGTGTTTGTGAAATTAAACAAATTAAAAAATTACTATAAATGGTTGAGAAAGGAAAGGGTGCTTGATTCGTTAATGAAAGTCGATTTTCCTTTTATTTTTCATTCCCTGTTAGTAAACACACCTAAATATATAGACATATAATTCCTTTTAGCTTTATGAATTAAGTACAAGTTACAAACTACTATATTGCAAATTACAATTTTTTTTTGAATTATATTACCATAATTCGAGGTTTAGAGAAGGGTGAGACTCGATTCTACAACCTCGTGGTGTAAGTTTAGAGATGATTTAGTACCTCAGGCTTAAGAGGTGATATGGCACGCCTCACCACTAATTTTTCAACACATCATCATATTTATAAAAACCTCATAATTTTCATTGTCAACTCATGAAAAGCTGATCCAGTCATTAAAAATTGCCAACTCAGATATTTGAGTTAAATCTAAGTAGCGACTCATCGTCTTCTCCATTCACTAATTCACGACTTATCTCCAATAAAAAAAATCTCACACTTCTCTCCTTCTATGGAGATTCAAATTGGTAAGTTTTCAATACTTTGTTATTACATATATTAAAGTTTATTATTTTACTATTGTTTCTTTTTAAAAAGTTATTTGCTAGTTTTTGAGTGATCTGAATCTCTCTGCTATTCTGTTTTTGTTATGTTGTCATTAAAAAAAAGTTGTTTGTCTACCATTATATGATCATGAGCGAAAAAATACAGAAAAATATAAATAAAATATATGATGAGTATTTGTTTTATATATTTTTTTAATAAGAACTCTTTGTATCTTTAAAAGTACGGAACATATGAGATGGGTTTATTTATTTACTTTTCTTTTGAAGTTCTCTAAATCTCTATGCTATTAGTTTTTTTTTTCTTTTTCTAATTTGTCATTTTTTTAACAAATATTCTATGTCAAACATTAGAATGAGTATTTCTTTGTTCACTAATGAAAAAATGTCACGTTAACATGTTTTGTATTTTTATTTATAGCATTTGTATAAGGAATGGAAGACACGTTTGGATGGGAAGGCGATGGAGAACTCAAAGTATAAATGGAAGCTCACTCTGATAAAGCAGCCTATGATATATGCAATGCATATATATGCTTTAAATAAGGGTTTTAATATTTGTAAATGGCATATTCAAAGAGATGCAACAAACAAAGTTCGACAAACAAAATTTGTGTGTTCAAAAGAAGGTATTTACAAAGACCAGGACTTATGTGAAGTAAAAAAATTTGAATACGTTAGACACAAGAACAGATTGCAAGTCTGTGATACGATTCACCATGGATAATGGAGTATGGACAATTTCTCATGTCAACTCCAAACATAATCGTGAACTAGCTAAACCCGAAGAAAACAATTTTTAAGATTGGGTCGAAAAATATCTGGTGCTTATAGGGATGTCATTAGTTCTATAGTTGGAGCTAGTATATGACTGACAAAAGCCTATTTCTATTTAGCAAATGATGCAGACTGTGATGAGAATCTTGATTTTCTTAAGAAAGATGTGAGAAATTACTTGCTACGAAAGAAAATGAGATGTTGGAAGCAGGGGTTTATTAAATCATTTCAAGCATACAAAGTGAAGATCTGAATTTGTTTTACTCAATTCAAGTTGATCAATATAATTGAATGACAATTGTTTTTTTGGAGAGATAGTAGATCAAAGCTAGATTATGATTGTTATGGTGATGTTGTGTGCTTTGACACCACTTTCCGCACCAATAAGTAATGTTCATTGGAAGAATGTGTTATTTGGTTGTGTTTTTTTAATGGATGAGAGCACCCAGTCATTCATTTGGTTGTTTGAGTCATATTTGGAGTCAATGGGACACAAACAACCAAAAACCTTTTTTTATCGATCAAGATAAAGTAGTGGAAAATACAATTACATAAATGGTTCAGGAGACACGTCATCGCTTATGCACTTGGCATATTACCAAGAATGCTGCGCAACATCTTTCATCTCTTTATGGTAAGCCTGGTTTCAAAAAGCAATTCAATAAATGCTTTTACGGGTGTTGTAGTAAAAGAGAATTTCAAGCTTCATGGCATAACATAATCAATACTTTCAAACTTCAAGATCAGGGATGGCTAAAAAATTTACACGAGCATTGAGAGAAATGGTGTCCAATCTTTACCATTGATATGTTTTCAGCAAACATAGAATCTACTTAAAGAAGTGAGAGCACAAATAATATTTTTATTTCAAATATCTAAAAGAACAATGGATCTCATTAACCTTGTTCATCATTATGAGAAAAAAAAAACCAAAAGAGATGACATTGGCGGAGTTAGAGGAAGATTATCGATGCAAACATGGTGTACATCATCTAAAGGTAAGGAGTAAAATCCTATCTCATGGACTTCATGCGTATACTAAAAAAATGTTTAGTATTTTTGAAACAGAGTTAATAAGTTGTATGAGAGTGAGGATGAATGAAGTACATAATTATAGTGGGGTTTATACATATGAAGCAAAATTAGGATTTTAGCACTCTTTTGAGTTGGTGTTGCACATGAGGCGCCACTTTAATAACTTAAGTTTAAAACACCAAAGTAAGTGACTTTCAAAAATTCCCTTACTATACATAATTTTAAATTATTTTTTTGACTTTAACTTTTGGAAGATACTTTGAAGTTGTCTGAGATCTACTTCTCTCTCTAACTGTCTTAAAGTAAAAAACTTTATAAACTGAAATCCAAGTTCATCTCCTTCTCTAACGAGTTCGAAGTTCATATAGTTACATAGGATCACTCATTTTATCAATTTGTGAATATCAAACTGATAAGATGAGTGATCTTATGCAACTTCGAAAAATGCAAATACTGAGCAATTGCAATTTAAAAGCAGAATCAACTAAACTCTAGGCAAAATATAATGATGGCTCTCGCTTCTCGAGTGGATTTGATCAACAATTGAATGATTCTACTTTTTTTTGAGACTTTGTATAAGCTTTCCGAAACTTGTATAAGCCTTTTGAGACTTTGTTCAGAAACTTTTGAATAGGGTTCCCGAGTCTTTTATAACATTTTCCGATAATTTTATCCAAGACTTTTGTATAAGCTTTTAGAGACTTTTGAATAAGGTTCTCGGGACTTTCAAAAACTTTTGAAAACTTTTTTGGAGACTTTTAAAAGCCTATCCAAAAGTCTCCGACAAAAGACTTAGAAAGTATTTCTAAAGTCTCAGATAAAAAAGTCTCGGAACACAATCACAAAGTCTCAAAATCACAAAGTCTTAGAACACAAACACAAAGTCTCAGAAAACAATCACAAAGTCTCGAAACACAATCACTAAGTCTCGAAACACAATCACTAAGTTATTTTCATCCTCTTCCCCACTTGAAAATCCCAACCCTCAATAACTTTAACAATGGAAGATTCAAAATGAAAACCCAATTTGGGTTTTAAATTGAACAAAAATCTTTGGGGGAGCTACGAACAAAAATCGACCCCCGAGTGCGTCAACGTAGCGCCACTCCGTCACCGTTCGAGTGATCATCTGGGTTTCAACGAGACTCTCTCTCTACTTTATAATTCTGTCACTGTAAACTGAATGAAAGAAAGTCAATGAGGAAGTACTATATGGGTATTTTTGGAAGAATAACATTTTAGGTGCAATTTAAACATAAGTTTTAAAAGAGTGATACTCTTGCAGTGCCTTCTCATAAATGTGTCATTTAATTTTTGAACTCAATGAAGATAGGCAAGAAAGAATTTAAAGAGTTTCTTTTAATTCTATTTCATGTGATGTTTCATGTTGTTGTATGCTATATGAGTCCATGGGGATGTTATATCGTCATGATTTAAAGGTGCATGATTTCAATATTGTTACTAACATACCATCAAGATACATATTGAAGAGATGAACTATAGAGGCAAAAAGTGAGAAATTTTGTGAGTTGTAAAAGTTCGGTTTCATCGAGAAACAATGAGAAACATATCCAACAATTACGCATGTCCGAATTGATGAATGGAGGAAATAATATCTTTAATATAGCTTCATTGACTATTTCTAAAACTGAGATTTTTTAGAACAAATTAGTATAGGCAATTGAGCTACTTGAGAAAGATAGTGAAACTATCAATATGTTAGAATGTTTTAAAAATGTGGACGAGCAACCGCATGACGATCTTCTTAATAGTGAGCCAACGCATGGATTCTCGGACAAGCAAATTTCAAAGGGTTGGAGTCCACCTGTATGTCGGTCCAGAAATGAGCCCTGTCAAGTTTTCCCATGATCACTCTCATTCTTTCCTTCATAATCTTCTCTGTATTCGATCCTTCTTTGAAAAGACCCTCCACTGCTCTCACGAAAAAGGACACCGAAGGAGAGATATTCCATTCCCATTTCAGTCCGGAAATTGGAGCCCCATATTTGGCACAAATAACCTTCTTCCATAGGGAAAACTCTTCCTTACCAAACCTCCATACCCATTTTGCCAACAAGCCTCTATTTTTGTCTGCTATCCTTCCAATCCCAAGACCACATAACCTCTTACCCTTACACAAAGTACTCCAATCTACTGCATGAATTTGTCTCTTCTAAGCCCCATCTCCCCTAAAGAAACCTCTTTGCAACCTCTCTATTGAGTGAGCAATTTCCACCTGAATCCAAAAGACCGACATATAGTATGTGGGAATACTTGAGATCACCACCTTTATTAGAATCAACCTTCCACCTTTGTTCAAAAAAATTTCTTCCAAGGAGCTAAGTGATTTTCAATACATTGGATCATCGGATTCCAAAACTTCTTCAAACAAGGTTTACCACCTAAAAGAAGGCCAAGGTAAGTAATTGGGGAGAGATTTTTTTTTTTTTTTTGCATTTAAACTCCTGAGCCCACTCAACCGCATCCGTACCTTTTTTCCCAACTTTCACCATACAAGACTTGTGGAAATTGATTCTTAAACCGAATGCTAACTCGAAAGAAAGTAAAATCCTTATAATATTTAGTAAATAATCCATCTTTGGTTTGAGGAAAATGATGGTATCATCCACGAATTGAAGATGCGAAATGTGCACTGTATTATCACCAAAGCTTTCCTCTTTCATCATATCAAGGTCTTACGCCTTCCTGAACAAGCAACTCAATCCTTCATCTGTAATATTGAAAAGAAACAGAGATAGTGGGTCTCCTTGACGCAATCCTCTCTCTATTCCAAATTAGGATGTGGCACTTCCGTTAACAAGCACTGAAAATAATGGAGTTGTATTACAACTCCTTATCCAAAGCCTCCATTTTGAACCAAAACCCATGCTCTCCATCATTATATCCAAGAACAAGTGATCCATACTATCGTTTGACTTTTCGAAATCCAATTTGATAAGTAGCCCTCCTTCATTATTGTAAGAACCTCTATTTTTTGATTGACTTATTTCATAACATACCACATTGGGGATGGTTTTGCAATGGGTAGCTTAAGGTTTCATTGGCAAGCTTCCAAGCATCTCTGTGACTTCAAGAGTAAGTGCAAGAGCAAAAGGTAATTCACTTGACTTGATTCTTGAAGAGATTAGGCACGCACACACTTACATGCATTCTCATATTACTTTGCATTTGTGTTTCTTTGATTGTGTGTATTTAAGTTTCAACTCACATGAGAACTTCTTTGTTTGTCTTTACGTGTGGTTGTAATGTTTTACGTTTTCCGTTATGTGTTCGGAAACATCCACATTCACATGAAGGTGTGCTTGTGTTGTATCCGTGCTTGCACATTGGTGTGCTTGAGTCTTAGCGTGATTTGTGACCATAGAAAGGTTCCATTTGTGCTCTCTTGGATTGGTATTTGATTACATGGTTTTATACCATGAGTTTGGGGATTTTTGTTATTGACCAATTCTGACATATGGTCACTCTTTTCATCATAACTATTTCTACAGTAACCAAATCTTATTTTTTTAATTGAAGTAGAAATTAGACTTCCATACCATTCCAACAATATATTATTCATAATATTTCATGATCGTTTGGTTTGGTTTTGAAATCTCCAAAGAGACCACTGAAACAAAGCATCACTGCTTTTATTCGAATCTACCCTTGTGTCACTCAAATGGCCATAAATCTTTCTACAGACATCCAAACCTTATTCTATAAATTGTAGTAGAAATTAGACTTCCATACCTTTCCAACGGTATACTATACGACTTTTTACGATGTCGTTTGGTCATATTTTGATGCGCTCAAATATCGCGCTGTTGCGTTGTTGCGCCTATGAGCTGCTCGTCAAACGCCCTTTGCCCTGCTCGTCAAGGTCATTTCCTCCGGTATGTATGTGCTTGTGAAGCACTGGTCATGCACTGATCAAGCAGTGCAAGTGCCTAGAATTGTGTTTTTTACTCTTCTAAACGACATCATTTCACTTCGGCATTATAAATACATCATTAACTCATCTTTTTCATTCAATGACTCTCAAGAACGAACCCTAGAGAGAGAGAGAGATTCTAGTACGAGAAAGCTTCATTCAAGCTTCATTAACTCTCTAAACCCATGCATCAATTGCATCAATCTTCCATGGGTCTTCATCATTCATGACTTGGTATGTAAGAACAAACCTTTAATCTTTGATTATTGTTCTTTAAGTCCAAGAGTTCATTTTTGTTGCATATGATTTGTAGAAATCGTTTTTGAATGCATATTATTGTTGAATGATGACATGTTTGGGTTTTGTTTGTGATAGCTTATTTGATTAGGTTGTTTCTCTACCTAAAAAGCTAGGTTATAAATATTCACGTGTGATTCATTGTTGACTAGGTTTAAAGATTGTGTTTTATTCATCTAGTCAAGGTTCTTGAATATTTATATGTGATGTATTTTGATAGCTTGCATGATTAGGTGTTTTTACCTAAATAGCTAAGACTTGATTATTCTTAATAGATTAATTGACAACTAGATTAATATATTTGTGTTTATTAATCTATTTTAGCTCTCTTGAATATTCAAGGTTGTTTGTGACAATTAGGTTGTTGGAAAATCTCTACACAACTAATTGAGTTTGTTTGTGATAGACTTTTTGTCTAAGACTTGCATTTAATATATGATTAACTGCCTTGTCTCAATCACATGAATATATGATAAGTATATGTTGAATACATTGTGAGCATATTTGTTGATTCATTGTGATTGTTTGTGATAGATAGGATTGTTGTTATTGATAACATCTAGCTAAGTCTTTATGCTTTGCATTTAGACATTTGACAACTTGGATTTGTTTTCCTAGTTTGGCAATTTGTGTGAGTCTAGCACTTGATTGCATTTGAGCATCTTTTACATGTTCACATTTAGACATTGAGTTAAGTCTTGTGGTTACGGGTGGTAGTTGCACAAGCAAGAGAAACCTTGCAACCAAGGGTGTGATTGACAAGCATTATGTCAAGAATCCATTGTAAAAGGCTTGCGGGTAGATTAGGAGGTGCTCACGCCAAGAGTAGTGGATCCGGGAATATCACTAGGGACTGAACCAATAGTAGTGAGTGGTAGTGTCCATAGCCTAAGGTTATCTAAAGTGAGAGTTCGTGTATCACTTGAGGGTGTAACTTTCTCTTCATATAGTGGATTTGGTGACTTAGGTGACTAGCTTGGCTAGTCCGTGGGTTTTCCCTTGTTGAAGGGTTTCCACGTAAAAATCAAGTGTTCTTTAATTCCCACACTTTACTTGATTTTGTATGTACGTTTGTATTGGGTTAATTATTATTAATATTGACTAATCAAAAAATTGGTAATAATCGATTAACAACCCATTCACCCCTCACCCCACCCCCCCCCCCCCCCCCCCCCCCCCCCCCCCCCCCCCCCCCCCCGGCCTCCTAGGTTGTATTAGACACGCCCTCATGTAATTTCAATTATCCATCCTCCAATCATGGATAATTTCTTCCGCTATTACGAAACTATCTATAATTTGTCTATAGGCCACGAAAGCCATTTGGGATTGGCTAATAATGGAGTTCATCACCTTCTTTAAACTATTTGCCAACACCTTGGCTAAGATCTTATATATTGATCCTACCAAGCTAATTGGTCTAAAAATTTTCATCGACTCCGGTTTGCCACATTTCGGAATTAGAGTAATGAAAGTGTTGTTCAACCCTCCAACAATGGAACTCATTGATAAACTTCATGAAGTCCTCTTGGATGACCTCCGAATTGGCTTTAACAAAATTAAGATTAAAACTGTCCGGTCCAGGTGTTTTACTTCCATCACAACTACTCACCGCCAACCAAACTTCATCCTTGCTAAACTCTCTCTCAAGATTGTCATTTATTGCTCCGAAAGTAGCTGACAATTCAACCCTCTTATAACCAATCTACCCCATTCGACATTCTTGTAATGACCCTTGAAAAAATCAACAACTCCTTCTCTCACTTGTATGGGATTAGAAACCTTGCACCCTTGGAATGAGATTTCCCTAATTAAATTTCGCCTTCTTTGACCATTTACGACACTATGGAAGAATCTAGTGTTCTTATCCCCATTCTTAAGCCACTTAATCTCGATTTTTGTCTCCACATTTGTTCCTCATTGTTTTAACATTTCCAAAGCTCCGACAAAAGACTTATTCTTTCTTTCCTTAAACTTTCAGTCTAGCCACTACCTGCTGCCTTTTGTCCACCTTTTCCAAGCTGTCTTCAATGTATTTATTAGAGGGGAGCTTTGTTTTCTTAGTTTTCACCTAGCTTCTAATAAGCACCTTGATTGCTTTAATTTTAGAAGCCAAAACATTATTATTAGAGCTAGTCATCTTGAAACGTGTCCACCCCTTTGCCACTTCCTTCATTAAGCCTTTATCTTAAAGCCAACCATCGTAAAAGCGAAACGGGCCAGGACCCCAATCTTTGCTCTCTTCCCCAATCAAAATAGCATTATGATCCGATAAACTCCTTGGAATCCCTTTTTGCATGAGCTTCGGGAACCAAGAATGTATCCAAGGCGAAACTAAAAAGCGGTCTAGTCTAGCCCACGAAGTCGTTTCTCTATTATTGCACCACGTGTAAGACACTCCATGTAAAGGCAAGTCCACTACCCTTGCTCTTAATACAAAGGAACAAAAACTTCTAACCGATCCCATGTTGTACACTCCACCACCTCGTCTCTCTAACGGATCTAACACCGTATTAAAATCGCCCCCAATACACCACAACATCGGCAAGGAATTTTGAGAGGATAAAATGAGTTCCCATTAGTCCCTTCTTTCCGTCTCTATATTGGATGCATATACATTGCAAAAAGCAATTTCTTTGTTCAATCTCAACAAATCTTCAGCGACTATGATTCATCTGTTATCTGTGATGTAGTATTCAATTCTAAACTACTCTTCATTCCACAACGTAATGATCCCTCCAGCAGCTCCTTCAGCATCCATTCTTACACTTTTAGTGAGCCAACTCCCACCAAGCGATCAATTGACACCGGAATCAAAAGAGTTCAGTTTTGACTCTTGTAAGAAAAGAACTATCGGTTTGTATTTGTCGACCAAGCTTCTCACCATTCTTTTTTTTTCTCTTCGACCCAGGCCCCTGACATTCCATGAAAGAGCTAACATGTGAAAATACTATAAAGCGTGTGTCTAATAACCTAGAGGGGGGGGGGGGGGGTGAATAGGTTTTTATCAGGTTAATTTCCAACTTTTCTTGATTGGTCAATATTAAAAAATCATCTCATAAACAATCATACAAAATCAAGTGTAAAGTGCGGAAATATAAATAACACTTGATTTTTACATAGAAACCCTTCAACAAGGGAAAAACCATGGGCTATTCTTCTAGCCACATAAGATCCTCAAATCCACTATTTGAATGAAAGTTTACAACCTAGGTTGACCTCAAGTCACACCATACTTGGTCACTAACCCTTTCACTCTACCCAACGGGCCTTTAATAGTGATCCTAAACCAACAGGTTTGTGCACTAATCCACTTAGACACCAAGCTTAACAATCAGTGAAGAGATTAAGCAACCTATGTGAATATGTTATAATATTCTATCATGTAATTAATGCTAGGTAACACTAAATGCTTATCTAGGGATTTAAAGATGTCAATGAATGCAAATCCTAGATATCAATATCCAAATGCAAATGCATGAAGATTTAGCTAATGGGGAAAAATGGTCATAAATGATAGCTATAAATGAAAATGCTCTCAACCAACAAATAACAACTCAATCATGTCATAAATGTCACCAAACATAAAGATATGCAATAAATACACACAAAAGAGCTAATCCTAGACATACATGAACATAAAAAATGTAATGGAAATTTAGAACATGTTCAAGTTACCTAGTCAACAAAAGCAAGATGAATCCATGGTGTGATGATGCTTGATGGAAGCTAAATGCACATGGATTGAGGTTTGGTTGAGTAAATATGGGTTCTTGGAGCTCTCTCTCTCTCTCTCTCTCTCTCTTGGAGTTACTTTCTCTCACTAGGGAAATAAAATTACAGAGCTCTAGGTCTGATTTGGGGAAGAAGAAGACATTTAAAGGCTGGGAAAAATGACACATGTGAAAAGTTGAAAATGCCCCTAAAGTTCGTCATTCGCTGGACAGGTAGCGGGACGCACGACGAAGAGCTGTCCAACGAAGACTACCGGTCGCGCGTTCGCTGAACAAGTCACGGGACATGCGACGAAACACTGTCCCGTGAGAACCACTGGTGACAAAGGGCGCGGGAGAGTTCGCGGTACGCGCGACGAAGACCTGTCCCGCGAACAAGGCATGCTGGGCAAGAGAGCGAAACGTGCGCGCTGGGGCGCTAGATGCGCGCACTGGGGCTTGAGACGAGCGACGACCAGCACGTCGTGAGAAGGGTCGCATGAGAAGTGACGACCCATTTTTGCTGACCTTTGCTGACCTCTTCCTCTAAATTCCACCCATTTTTTGTCTCCATGTTTTCATTTATATCCCCATTAGCTTCATATTTTCCCGCCTAGTTATCTTTGGAACTTCTTATACTCATTGAGTGGCTTTTAGGAGGTTTAACAATCCTCTTCCCTCTTCTTTTTGACTTTGAAATTTGATTAGATTCAACTATTTCAATTGCTGAGTCTGTAAGATCTACCATGATATAAATAGCCGAAGTTTCATCCTGCCCTATCACATCGTAGGAACCCTTACCATCCTCATGATAATTTCCACGACTATCATCCTCTGTAGAATTTCTTATTTCTCCATCCTCCAAAACCTGCTCAATTAGGACCTCACAACCTGGGCCCTTAACACCCACCTCTCCTATATTGTTAACAGGTCTGGTTCTATTTGTTTTTCTTAGGCTTTTCGAAACTCTTGCATCCATACCAAAATCTGGAGAAATAATACCCTCTGAATACCCATTCAAACCATCTCTCATGAGCTTCTTTTGGGCAACCTTATTTGGGTCTCCAGAGACATCTAAGTCTTTTGAACATGGGCTACCTGAAAGCCCAAACACTGAGTTGGTTAGGATATTCACTTTCCCCTATTTGAAACGAGCATTCACCGTTGATGATCCTGCTATTGGCACAATGTCCCATTATATTTTCTGAATCAGACGTTGATGAGTTGTCTTCTTTTTCAGTTGACTTCCTATTTCCACCAACTTTCCTCTTTTCAATGACCAAATTTCCTTTCCTAGAGGGCACATACTTCCTCTTGATTTTCTTATCCATCTCCCCTTACCTTTATCTTTTCCTAATTTAACCTGCACTTTTGTATCGCTTTCAGAATTTAGCTTAGAATGACTAAAGTTGACCATCAACCCTCTCATATCTTCTTTTTCCATTCCTTTCTTATGCAAGGTCCACATTTCAGAGCTTTGTTTTGTCTTCTTTTCAACACGCAAGAGCTGTCTATTTGAATTGTCTCGATGCTCTACATCTGCAATCTCTGACCCTACCTCTGTTTTGGGTTGCACTTCAGACATGCCCTTTTCTGGTAAGGGATTTGAATCCATCCGTTGAGGTTCAATCTTTAACCCAAGAAATTCATACAGCCACTGGTAGCGGCTTCTGGTCGTCTGCCATTCTCACAGGGAAAGACTCCTTCTCCACCTTGACATTAACTTTGCATGAGCATGTGCTATTATTCGGAATCAAAACCAATAATTTACCTATGTCCAATCATCTTCTACTAGTTGTGTCCTCCTCTAACAAAAGAGGTTCTCCAATCTGCTACCCGAGTTTCATGAAGAATGACGCTTCCCAGCAACTCATTGGTGCCCCTAAAATACTTACCCACGCCAATCTAGCTTGAGGAGTTGCGGATACTAACCAGATGGTCAAATCAATATTTCCTTTGCGTTCAGTGCTGATTTTGGAAAACAATTTTTCCGTTTCTATTTTTTCTTTTTTAATTTAGTTGAGTTAGTTAATTATTCAAAACAGTAAAATCGTTATAAATAATATTACCTGTTTTAACTAAAATATTTAATTTAATTTAAAAATATATAAATTTAGGGTGTACATAAAATTTTAGATGTTAGTTATTATATTAGATTTTAACTTTTAAGCCTGAAAGTTTGTCTTAAATAAATGGGCACGACATATTTATAAAAAGAAAAAAATAGGTTCAATAATAATAAATAGTGGGGATATTGGTACCCATCTCAAACTATCAAATTAGAGAGATGTTGATCATAATCAAAAAATTATCTGTTTACACTCCATTTTATTTTATTTTTTTATTGACAATTTTAACTTGAATTAAAAGTACTAAACAAAGACAAAAAATTTATAAATATACTCCAAACTAGGGGTGGCAACGGGCAGGTCAAGGCCGACCCAAACCCGAAACCCAGTTTTTAATGCTTGCCCCAAACCCGACCCGTGATTCGGTCGGGTAAAAAATTTCTGCCCCAAACCCGACCCGAATGACCCGTTAATATATATATATATATTATTTCACCTTTTATATTCAAATTATATATATTTAAAATATTTTTAAAATATATATATTTAAAATATTTTATATATATATATATATATATATTATTTTACCTTTTATATTTAAAATATATATATCATGGGTCAAATGGGGGCGGGTCGGGGCAAAAGGGACCGCCCCATACCCGACCCATGACCCGACCGGGTCAAAACATTCTGCCCCAAACCCGCTCAGTTACCCGTTTTTACTGCCCAAAACCCATCCCAAACGGATCGGGGCCCCGCGGGTTTGTGGCGAGTCGGGGATTTTTGCCGCATCTACTCCAAACTAGTTTTTTTTTTCTTTTTATAAAAGAACGGTTTTTCCATCTTTAGTTTTTTTCTTTCCTCTTTATATTTTTTTTCCTGAGTTGTGCCGGTTTTTGTTTTCTTTTATTAATGGAAAAAATTTATTGCACTTTTGATAAGATTTCAGTACATGAAAAAAAAAAAGACCGAAAGAAGATAAAGTCGACTAATTTCCCATCTAAGGTCATCTTATTCGTGTTAAACAATGGTTCTTTTGATCAACAAAACCTGCTGCATTTGAACCAGCAGTTTGGAGGAATAATTATATATAATATGTGACGACAAAAAGAAAGTATTTCTTCAAGTAATTGATTGATTATCTAAATTGAACAAAATTACTGCTCCTGCTTCTATGTACAGAGAGGAAATCTTACCTTTAATTTGCGCTGCCTCCTAATTGTTAGAACAACAGGTTTTCTTGTTTATATTAAAATTCAACAACAACTTTTTTTTTTTTGGGTTTGTATATATAAATGATAAAATTCAAAATCAAATTCAAAAATAATAATGGATTTTTTGAAATTAAAATTTTTTTTTAATGAAGTGTGTTTAGAATATGAGTGTCAAAAGATAAGGGGGCTAATTTTTGGAGCAAAATGAAGTCTTTTTAGATTTTTTTTTAATTTAAATTTTTAGAATGGAGTGTGTTTAGAAAAAGATTGTTAAAAGAAAAAATTGGATTGTAAGGAGAAAATCTCTTCAAATTAGATTTTTTTTTCAAAATTAAAATATTGTCTTTATATAGCATTATCTAAATAATTAAGTAATTAGCAATCATAAATACAATCTATATTATTACAATATTCAATATTATCACCATTAACAAATGATCGCGCTTTAAATGTCCACATTTTGCGCTCCCTTTACTTAACTTTTGTAACCGTTTTCGACATTCTAGGTATTTAATGTTGGAAGCAAGTGTTTTTCAGGTATTTCAGCTCATCATGGGTATTTTAGACCATAGTGGAGAAAAGAGCTAAATTCAGGGGCATTTGTGTCATGTTGGAGATTTAGGGGCTAAAGTGAAATATTGAGAACAGTATTGAAGATTATGTTATTAAGGAAGTAAGGAGGGCCCCGAAATATAATTAACCATCCAGCGCGCCATGTCATTAATGAAATAGTGAGTTTATATTGGGCCTTTTAGGCTACTAAGTTCACCCCAGCCCAGATCTAATTACACCTACAAGAAGGTTAGTTTGGGCCACGCTCCGCACACCACTGGCCTCTTCTGAATGCACCTTAACACCTCATGCTGACGTTAGGTTGTCTTCCCCAACCAGCCGACCGGTTGGGTCTGTGTGACCCGACCCGGATCCGTTCCTTATCCGACCTCGTCCAGCACGTTTTCCGGCCATTTTTCCGGTGTTTATCCTCCCAGATCGACGGCGCACCTTCCTCTGGTCACAATGCTGCCGTTTTCAGCCTTCCACACAGTTGTTTTGCTTGCCTCCAAATCCTTTGAAGTTTGCTATGGAAACCAAGCTCCAGGCGACCCAGCCAGCTCACCTTCACCCTCGCCCCACGTTCTGCCAGCTTTTGAGGAATTTCTCTGAGCTCCAGGCGAGCTATTCAGGCTACCAAAGCAGTCGCCTCCAAAACTCACCTATTTTGAAGAAATGGTCCAGAAGGTGAGGCGACCAAGCCAGGGGACCTGCTAGTTCGCCTCAGTTAGTCGCCTCGCTGACGAAGGGGGGCAAAACGGTCTTTTATGCCCATTTTCGTTGTATATATTTCCCCTCTCCTATAAAAATCCATTGCTCTGCTTTCTTAAAAAAAACAAAACACACACACACACAAGGGAGCTCATCTCCCAACAAAAATCATATCCAATTTCTCCACCATTCTCTACCATTCTCTTCACATGGCATGTATGTGTAACTAAACCTCATCTAGGGGATTGATGTAATTATATTGGATAATTCTTTGTAATGAACTAGTCCATTCTTTTGTTCAATCCAAGATTAGTCTCTTTTACTAGATTAATATGTGTTTACTCTACTACTCATGTTATATTGTGACCACAAGTGATGTGAGTGTGTAGTGTAGATTATTCATGAAAGTGGGTTTTGGTGAGATTGGCATTTTCCACCTTAATGTCACTTATTAGCTTGGTAATTGAGAAAGACAATGTTTGCATGACCTTGCTATGTTGTTTTGGGTTAGAGTTTTGAGAATATATTAGGTGATGACCATTACATGACCTTGTGGGAGTAAAGGGAATAACTTTGGTCTTAATTTTAGTATCTTAAAACAAGCCCTAATTGGATTGAAATGCTTATTGCGACTGGTTTAGCACATTGAGCGTTCCGAGAACAGTTATATCGATCCCCTAATACATTTCCATGTCATTTCCATATCATTTCCCCCCTTGTGTTGTGTTTAGCTTAGTTTAGATTAATTTTATTTACAAGTTGCAATTACAACATTTTCCAGAACTCGTTAGTTTTTCCAAACCAACCCATTATGCAATTTACTTTTCGCGCACTAGATTAGATTATTGTTATTAACTTGATTCAACCGATAAACTCCTGATCCCAGTGAACGAACTCATATTTTATTGAACAGTATTTACTGCATTAACAAAATATAGGAGTCCATTTTTGCTCACCCCCCGTAAAAGGGGGTGAGCATTACTCCCTCCCCAATACATGACACGTATCCAGAGAGATGATAGTTTTGTCCAAACACATAAGAGTTTTTAAACAAAAATACCCCTCCTTGGACACATGTCATTTATTGAGGAGGGGGGGTAATGCTCACCCCCCATATATCATGGGGATAAGCAAAAGTCTTCTCCAAATATATTGTATATAATATCTTTTAATTGAGATATTATCTTACTTCAAACAAAATTGAGATATTATCTGCTTATTGATTTAAATTGTTTAAATTGTTTAAATTTAAAACAACTTTAAAGTACACTCGGTTGAGAGGATAAGCATGGAGGACCGGAGGTAGAGCTCTTGTTTATTCAATTATTTAGTTTTGTTTTGCTAAAAAAACTATTTATTGATTAAAAATTCAAATAATATTTATTTAAAATTAAAAATATTAAATAACTATTATTAAAAAAATTAAAAACCATTAATTTTAATTAAAATAACTAAAATAAATTTAAAAACAATTAAAACAACAGTGAAGAGGTGGGGTTCCTCCTAGATCTGGAAGTAGCCTCACCTCCCTAGTGCTTTTAGTTTGTTCCTACTTTAAATGTTTTGTAACTTTTTTTATTTGATTATTTTGTAATTTGTAATATATTCATATATAGTATTTAATAAAAAAAATTCAAGAAACGGATATATCGGCAATGTTTGGGGTGTGCTTATAAAATTTTAAATAGAGTGACGATATTTACAACTCTGAAAAATCATATGTGCACCCCTTTTTGTACATATACCTCATTAAATTTTTTTAAAATGCTATAATTTGTGAGCACACCCAACATATTATCAAAAATATCTTTTTATTTTAACTTTTTGTTAAATACTAAACTAATAGAATATTACTCTTTCATAGAAAAAAAACTAATATATTGTTAAAAGAAGTGAATCAGTGACAGAACCATGGGATTGTCATTGCTGTTTTAATCATTTTCGTTTAGTGAAAGGCAATTCCTTTCATGCACACCTAGAAATCAATTCACTTAAACAATGATGGGTTGATAAATAAATCATAAAAATAGTGGCATATATCCAGTATTGGAGAAGAAACAAAGTAATGGCGAGCAAAATGGGTGAAGCAGTGAGCAACAAGCAAACAAACAAGTGATATTGAAGAACTATGTGAATTGCCCAAAAGAATCATACGCGTATTTGCTTCCTACTCAGTACTCACCTAACTCTGTAACCGCTTCAAATACAACAAGCAATTTTTTTTTAATTCCTTCTTTGGATAATTTATTAACTTTAATTTTTGTTTTTGTAATTGCGGTTTGAGAAATTAATATATTTAATATATTTTAATAGTTTTATTTAAGGGTAAAGTTGTAACATTGAAAAAATACAAATTCGGAGGTGTACATATAATTTTATAAGGGTGTAAATATCGTCACTCTTTTAAATATTTAATAGAGTGTATATAAACAAAAAGGTGTACGTAAAGTTTTTGAAGAATGCAAATATCGCCACTCAATAATAAAATAATTTTTTTTTTGGCTACAGGCTCCTCAAATGTCAGGGCTCGCCCTGTTACCATCCAATATCAATGATCATCTATCTCTTTCATTTTCACAAGAGACACACGTAAACACACCAACTTTTTGTAGAGTTTGGATCTGTCCATTATGTAAACAAGCAACAAAAACATACATGATCAATTGATTATAATAACTGAAAAATTAGATAAAAACATGCCATCATGAAATCCCCAATTGCAATTTTAATTTAGTAACCAAACACCAAGTAGTTTAACCATCAAATAAAATTACATCAAATCAAAACACACATGCAAGACAGCAAAATCAAAGCCAAAACTAGGATCCATATCAAAGATCCTAGCTTTATTCCCTTCAACAAGCAATCAAAATAAAAAACAATTTCATCAACACAAACCCCTATTCACCTTCAAAACAAACTATATCAAGTTCATATCTTAGGCACTAGATTGAAACACTGTTGGGAATTCCTTTGCCAGTGAGTCCACCTTCACTTGTAGGATACATCAATGTGTATGGCACGTTCACTGGACCAACACGGTTCTTCAGTTTCGTGTCCTTGTTCCTTGCCAAAATCTTTTCCTCAATTTTCGCCGGTTCGTTTCCAAACTCCTTGAATGCTTGCAATGGTTCTTGATCCGATGTCCATTCAGATACGTCTCTTTTTCCAAGGTAAACTTCATCAGTAGAATGCCTTGACAAGATTTCTATAATAGAAATGCCAACAACAGTTTGTAGCTGAGAAGTAATTGTTTTCAGGAAAGCCTTGTCAGGATTTGATTCAAGCTCTGCATACTCAGGAGTTCCTTCTTCAGGCATGAATTTTCGACTTATAGTTGGGCGGTTAGGGGGGTAGCTCGCGTAAGGGTACTGTCCGAAATTGACAGCTGCATGGAGAGCAGAAGCCACCCAAATGATGATGGTACATGAATCTATCAGCTCTTTTCGCGTCTTCATTTCAGGCCACCAGGGTTCGTCTTTCTTGTCACCATGACCCACCTCGCGAAGCTCCTTCCACCAGCTTTTGAGTTCAGCATCATTTTTAACAATCTCATCACTCTTGTAGTAGAAGAAACAATAGTCTTTCACCCATTTTTCGATGGCTGACCAGATCTCTAGCCCATCAACAGCCAACGGGTAGTCTTCTATCAGTAGCCGAAGACCATGGGGAGAGTTAGGATCCTTCACTGCCATTCCTCTAGATGAAACAGGCACTAACATGTCAATGTTTGAAAACACTACAAACTAATAAACACTACAAACTAATAAACACTACATATCATTTTTTATTAAGGAGGTTGTGTCTGTGAGGCCTAACTCTACCCTAATAGCTAGCTTATATGGTGAGGGTTGCCTTCACACCCTTCCTCAGCACGGCGTGTTTACTCGGTAACATTGATACAATATGTAAGTTGTCATGGTCTTGTGATGGGTTTGGGATACATAGAGCCTGACCCATCATTGAGCATGTCCAACTTTGATACAATATGTAATTTGTCTTGGTCACCTTATGAGCTAGTTTTTGGGGTTGAATTAGGCCCAAGACCACTTTCACACAGTATCACAGTTGGATATGCCTAGGGATGAGTAGAGCCTTGTGTGTCCCAGCGAGTGACAGGTGCAAGTGCTGCCTAGTGAGCATGCTGAGTGTGAGGGAGGGTATGAATCATAGTTCTACATCTCTAGGGCACTAAGGTTAAGTGCAATTGATAAGTGTGAGGGCAACCCTCACCCTATGAGCTAGCTTTTGGGGTTGATTTAGGCCTAAGATCACTTTCACATGGTCAATTTTTTAACATGTCACTTTTGTTTATTTATGAAGTAATTAAATGTCACCACAAATTAGACTAGAAAATTCACCTCTTCTTGAGATCTTCAGGGAGTGCTTGCTCTGGAAATACCCAATTTTTATAAATCACAGATGACATTTCCATGGCATACTTTGAGGGGAAAACTGTCAATTCCAGCAGTCCACCAGCATTGATGAGGATCTGCCGACCAAATGCATTTATATTTATCGTATCACGGAAGTGAGGGAGAAGAAGCTTATATATAGGATGAAGCACACTCAAATGCCTGTTTGTTGCAATTATAAATGGTTCAATCACTGCATGAGTGTTCAACCTGGAAAATAATCAAAGACATTAAAGAGCATAATCAAATTAATTATAAACTAAAATTTACATGCTTTCTTTACGAGATTCGTACCAATGGCTGATGAGCTGATGATAACCATGTTGCGGAAATGGCCAGAAATTAAACAGAAAAATGCACACAACGCAAAGACACAAATATTTACGTGGTTCGGCAATTGCCTACGTCCACGGGAGGCAGCAAACAAATATATTTCAGAATTACAGAAAACAGAGTTTTTTCTCTAAAACTCTCAAGAACTCTCTCTGGAAGCTTTGCTTCTCTGCTGCTTGTTTTCTCTGATCTTATTGCCTTGCTGAGGGTTTTATTTATAGGGGAAAGACAGAGACAACCATCCCCCATTTTCAACATGGTGGTTTGGTTTTTTCCCTATTGTCAACAATATACATTCAAGGAGTTGGTGGGTGGTAGGTGAAGGGTGTGGTAGGTGGAAGTGAGCCAATTTGTCAACAATCTCCACCTTGGCGAGAATCCACCAATCGATGTTGCCTCCATTACGTCCTTTAGGCGCTACGAGCTCGAGAGATATTGATCAAGTCCATACAGTGTTGGAACTTGATCCCTGTTACCACTTTTGTTAACATATCTGCAGGATTGTCTGCAGTTCCGATCTTCTGAAGTAGAATATTCCCTTCATCTACTATTTCACGAATAAAGCGGTAACGGACGTCTATATACTTGGTGCGACTATGATGGACCTGGTTCTTTGCCAAACAAATGGCACTCTGGATATCGCAGAAAATCTCCATGTTTTCCTGAACAATACCCAAGTCCATGATCAAACCACGAAACCAAATGGCTTCTTTGAAAGCTTCTGTTACAGCCATATACTCTGCCTCAGTAGTAGACAAAGCCACTGTTGATTGTAAAGTTGATCTCCAACTTACTGGTCCTCCTGCCATAGTGAACACATAACCAGTAGTAGATCGGCGTTTATCAAGATCACCAGCATAATCAGAATCAACATATCCTACGATATGTTTGTCAATTTTCTGATCTCTCTCGAACTTCAAACCAATATCTACAGTACCTTGAATGTACCGTAGAATCCATTTCACTGCTTGCCAGTGGCCTTTACCAGGATTGTGCATTTAACGGCTTACCATACTTACGGTGTGTGAAATGTCGGGTCTAGTACACACCATCGCATACATCAAGGCACCAACAGCATTTGCATATGGAACATGATCCATTTGCCTCTTTGCATCATCAGTAGTTGGTGACATCAGTGCACTCAGTTTGAAATGTGGAGCTAACGGTGTACTTACAGGTTTAGACTTGCTATCAATGCCAAACCTCTGAAGTACAGTCTTCAAATACTGAGTCTGGGTCGAACAGATGGTACCTTTTGCTCGGTCTCTTTTGATCTCCATACCAAGTATCTTCTTTGCCTCTCTAAGATCCTTCATGTCGAACTCTGAGCTCAATTGAGCCTTCAGCCTGTCGATCTCCACCTTGCTCTTAGATGCTATCAACATATCATCCACATATAAGAGCAAATAGACAAATGTACCATCTTGGAGTTTACAAAAGTATACACAGTGATCAAAATGACTGCGTGTGTACTTCTGAGTCATCATGAAGCTATCAAACCGTTTGTACCACTGTCTCGGTGATTGCTTTAAACCATACAGAGACTTGCTCAGCTTGCAAGCTAAATTCTCACGTCCTGGAACTTTGAACCCTTCTGGCTGAGACATATAGATTTCCTCGTTCAAAGTACCATGGAGGAATGCAGTCTTCACGTCGAGTTGAGCTAACTCCAGATCAAATTGTGCAACCAAAGCCAATAGAATCCGAATAGATGAATGCTTGACAACAGGTGAGAATACCTCATTGTAGTCTATTCCTTCCTTCTGTGCGTAGCCTTTCGCAACTAATCTGGCTTTGTATCTGATGTTGTCTTTGCCAGGAGTACCTTCCTTCTTGGCATAGACCCATTTGCACCCTATAGCTCTTTTTCCTTTTGGAAGTGGCGTCAACTTCCAAGTTTCATTCTGATGAAGTGATTGCATCTCCTCATCCATCGCCTTCTTCCACCTGACACTGTCCGAACTGAGCACAGCTTCTTTAAAGGTGTACGGAACATCATCATCAGTTACTGGAAGAGCGTATGCTACCATGTCTGTGTAACGGGCGGGCATCCGAATGTCTCGTTTCGGTCTGCTGGTGGCAATGGATTCTGGCTGTTGTCTGATCTCAGATAATGGTTCTGAATCCTCCACCTCAACTGATATCTCATCCTGACTATCAGAATCATCATCAGGACGGTTGACTGTCGGAGAAGTCTTTTTTGACTTCTTAGGAGTCTCAAACTTCACATGTCGTAGAGAATTTGGATTCTCATTCTCTATGTCTGGAGGTATTTGTTTCAGCATTGCAGATTCATCAAAGGTAACGTCTCGGCTTAAGACGATCTTCTTTGACTCAGAATTCCATAGTCTGAATCCTTTAACTCCTTCACTAAAGCCCAAGAAAACAACTTTCTTGGCCCTAGGATCCAGTTTGGATTCTATAACATGAAAGTATGTTGGACATCCGAATATATGCAATCGATCATAATCTGAAATAGGTTGTCCAGACCATACCTCCTTGGGAGTTTCCCCATCAAGTGCGGAAGCAGGTAGTCTATTGACGATATGAGAGGCATACATCAAAGCCTCTGCCCAGAATGTCTTGCTCAGGCCGGATTGAGAAAGCATACATCTAACTTTCTCCACCAGAGTACGGTTCATCCGTTCTGCTACACCGTTCTGTTGTGGCGTGCCAGGAACTGTAAAGTGTCTGATTATCCCTTCATCCTGACAAAATTTCATGAAAGGATCTGATTTGTATTCCCCGCCATTGTCTGATCTGAGCCTTTTAATCTTTCTGCCTGTCTGGTTTTCAATCATCTTCTTCCATTGAAGAAAGATATCCAGAACTTCATATTTATGCTTCATGGTGTATACCCAAACATACCTGGAGAAATCATCAATAAACGTCACAAAATAATGTTTACCTCCCAATGAAGAATTTTTGGAAGGCCCCCAAACATCAGTGTGAACGTAATCCAGTGTTGCTTTTGTACGATGAATGGCGGTGCTGAACTTCACTCTTGTCTGCTTTCCCATGACACAATGCTCGCAGAAATCAAGTTTACCTGTCTTTGCACCTTTCAGGAGACCTTGCTTCACCAAACCTTGCAAAGCCTTCTCACCGACATGCCCTAAGCGCATGTGCCAGAGTCGAGAAGTATCAGATGACTCATCGTCGGGACTGCTGGAGATGGCTGCTCTCCCTGTGACTGTGTACCCGTCAAGAAAATATAGATTTCTCTGTCGAGTACCTTTCATTGCCAAAAATGCACCTCGTACAACCTTCAGGACTCCATCTTCCATGGTCACCTTGTAACCGCTAGAGTCTAAGACCCCTAGTGAAATGAGGTTCTTCTTCAGATCAGGAACATACCTGACGTCTGTAGTCGTCTAATTGTACCATCGTGCATCTTCAAGCGGATAGTTCCTATCCCTTTCGTCTGGCAAGTGTTGTCATTGCCCATAAGGACAACTCCTCCGTCAAGCTTCTGGAAGCTTGAAAACCATTGCCTGTTGGGACACATATGATAGGAACAGCCGGAATCCATAATCCATCTATCAGAATGGTTGTCTGATGATGAAACTGTAAAAGCTGAATCCTCTTCATCATCAGCTTTATCTTTCTTGTACTGGAAACGAAAGAGCTTCTTCTTTAGGTAGAGTCGGTTCTCTATGCTTTTCGTCATGTACTTGTCCTCCAATTTTTTCCAGAGACTTGATGCCATAGTCTCCTTCATGACAAAGTACTTCTGGTCCTTAGCTAAACACAACCGAATTGTGCCGCAAGCTTGACGATTTACATACTTCCAATCTTCATCGGAAATATTCTCAGGTTTGGAACTCAAGGCAATATCGGATCCTTCCCGGAATAACAGATCCAGAACTTCGCATAGCCACATGCAGAAGTTGTTGGTGCCGTCAAACTTCTCGATATCAAACTTTGCATTTGATATCGAGCTTCTTTGCCAAGAACTGCTGGTTGATGCCGAGTTCTGAGGTTCAGTTGACTGTTCCAAGATTTCTCCAGCTTTTGGATCTTCCATCGTGCCCGGAAATAGAGTTAATAAAGCTTGACTAAGTAAAACTAATACTTACAAGCGGAATTAGCTGAAACAGATGGCACGGTTGCGTCCGGAACGGTCAAAATAGCTGAAAACAAGTCCGACTTTGTCGAAAACGGGTGAAAATTGCACTGAGTTAGGCAAAAACACTTTTGGACAGAGTTGACTCAGGAATATTCCGTTAGTGTAACGGAATATTCTGCAGATAACGGAATATTCTCTGATGGTAACGGAATATTCTCCTAAGAGGCGACGTGGCGCTGACGTGGCTTATCGATGATGTGGCGCTGACTGGACGGCGAGGTGGCGGCTGACTGGGCGATGACGTGGCTGATGACGTGGCGCTACAGTGTCGTCTTCTTCCTTGAAAATTTCTGCAGAAAATTTCTGGAAATTTTCCAGAGTTGACCGAACTTTGACCGAAGCTAGAGAGTTCGTTTGAGCTCCGTTTGAGATGCGGTCACCGGCGTTGGAATCGTATTTCCGAGAGGAACACAACGGTACCCTCAGAATAGCGATTCGAGCACTTTGAAATTTCTGGACTTTACCAAAACCAAAGCTCTGATACCAATTTGTTGCGGAAATGGCCAGAAATTAAACAGAAAAATGCACACAACGCAAAGACACAAATATTTACGTGGTTCGGCAATTGCCTACGTCCACGGGAGGCAGCAAACAAATATATTTCAGAATTACAGAAAACAGAGTTTTTTCTCTAAAACTCTCAAGAACTCTCTCTGGAAGCTTTGCTTCTCTGCTGCTTGTTTTCTCTGATCTTATTGCCTTGCTGAGGGTTTTATTTATAGGGGAAAGACAGAGACAACCATCCCTCATTTTCAACATGGTGGTTTGGTTTTTTCCCCATTGTCAACAATATACATTCAAGGAGTTGGTGGGTGGTAGGTGAAGGGTGTGGTAGGTGAAAGTGAGCCAATTTGTCAACAAACCAGAGTCATTTACAGTCACATAAGCTTTAGCTAGCTGCCAAATAGAATTTTCAACGCCATGTTCAGATGGTGTGTATACTTTGCTAACTGCAGCAAACTCATCTCCATTTTCAGGAGGCGGTAAGCTCAATTCAATTGCCAGTGGTTTCAAAGTCCCGTCATCTTTCAAGAAAAGGATAGTCCTAGAAGCGTAAGTCTTTGTGAAAGTAGTAGTGTTTATACTCCTCAGATATGGCATTAGAGCATCGTGGTGATCCAATATGAATAGCTTATTCTTCTCGATTGCCTATAGAATTATAGGCTCCTTATTCAGTTTTGAATTCAGATCATTTGAATAGAATAGCATCGAAAGACTATTTGAGTACCTTATCTACAGTGAGTCCATCTAAGTTACTCTCAATGTGCTTTGCTGTTATTGTACTATTCTGATCACCATACAATTTGCTGTCTAGCTTGCTTGCTGGAGGGAATTCCTGCAACCATTTAGCAGTATCCAATCGTAAAGATCGAAAATCAGAAAATTCGACATTCTAAGTCAGAGGCTCACTTCAAGACGGCGAATGATGACAGGGTTTACTCCAGCCAGCATTTCTCTTGCAAACTCTTCATCACTTCTCCATGCAGATTTATTCTCTGTTCAAATTATGGAAAGATCAAGTGTGTGTGTGTATATATATATATATAATTCAGAATTCAAAAAAATGTCACAATTGTTGATGTCCAAAGAACACCTGAAAAGGCTCCCTCTGATATATGATACCTTTAATCACTTGCGGCTTTGGAAATTCAAAGAACTGTGCACAATCAGTTCGATAAATTTCCTTAAGCAATTCTAAGGGGATGATTTTTCTGATATAAGATAATAAGGCAATGTCAGGAAGATCAACCCCTCCTTCATAGAGTTTTAATACATCTTGAAAGGAGTCGAATTCATTTGGGGTGCCGCCAATAGCTTCCAGGGAAGATTTCAGGTACTGAAAGATGGATTTCATAGTATAAGCAAGGAAATCTGACATTTTCAATTGACCAAATCGCTCATCTCGTGGAACATATATGTTTAAGCTCATTAGGAATGGCAATCTGCTCTCGCTGTCAGGATCTGCATGTGAAGATAAATGACAACGCATTTTCAATGACAATGCCAATATTAGTGATTAAAACTTCAGATTGTCCAACCTGATTCTGTTGGTGGTAGGCCTGTTCTTGCTCTTCGGGGATAAGGATAATCAATAGACCCTCCAAGGATCTTGAGCGCGTATTTGTGATCCTTGTCAGGATTTCCTAAATTGTTGTAATACTCATAGTCATAGACTCTGTCCCATTCCTGAAGGCGGCCAACTTTTCCATCTCCTCTCAAGATCTGGAGCTCTTGTTCTCTGTAATAACGTAGTGGCTTTGGTGTTTCACTTGGAAGATATGTCTGCACAAATATCATAAGTTTGCTCACTCTACGATTACCATTTCTGGAGATCAACTAGTAACAAATCATTTATATCAAGTAATATATGTAATTGTCAACGACCCGAAAAGTGGACTTTCAGTACTATCTTCTTGAAGATGATTAATTACTTGCCTTGTTAGTGAAGAAAACGCGATCGTTCTTGTAACGTTCCATAGGGTAGACCCAAGAGTTGCAAACAAAGTGGATCCGGCCATCGCCAGGAACATCTTCAAATGTGACAGTCTTGAGGTAGAATTCATTTTGATCATTGTTTTGTATCACGAAGGCCCCCGGAACTCCAAACTTCTCATCCCAATCAAATGTAACTTTGAATGATGATTCCCCTATATGCTTGCTTGAACTCCACTCTTCCAAATATGCTGGCTTTCCGGGCGACTCATTTGCTAAAAATAATATGAATCAATCTCATTAAGCAGCAAATACTAACATGTTATTTGACGAAGGGAAAAATTAGTTGAATCCACCACCAAAATTTGCTCCAAAGGGACCATTTTTATTCATGTTAATCAAAAGAAACAAGAAGTTTTCATATCTTTAATTCTTAAATAGAAAAATAAAACCGAAATCATATCCGCTATGACTCGGACTCCTAAATTGAGTGGAAAGGTGAAATCTCTCAAAAAAAAGTCAAATTTAAGTTATGGACAAATCTAAAAAGATATTTCCTGAACGAAAGGAACAATACAAATCTTAGAAAAATGGAAATATCTACTAAAAGTTATTGAGGTTCCCAAATACGGCCAAAAAAAGAATTCATTAAAAAAATGAAGGTCGAAACTATTGAATTTGGAAAAACCGTAGAACGGACAAATGTAGTAATTGTGGTTTCTGAGGAGTTGGGAGAGACTGAAATCCACAATCATATGGTGTGGGTGTGAGGGGCATATTACCGGGTCAACCTTATCTTGTCCTTATCGAGACAATTTTAATGGTATATAATGGGTCAAAAACGAACATCATTTGCCCCTTCGCGAAAGCTTCCGGATGTATCTTACATCATTAATGCATTTTCGATCACTTACATTTGTTGTTTTTCCGGCCTCAATAACAGTAGCGTCAATTAAGCTCAAGTTGAGCAATAAAAAGGAGTCAATGAAACAGAAAACAATGAACAAACAACCAATCCAAAACAACACAGAAAACCCACTAAGCTAAAAAAATTGAAGCACCGATCGAACAAAGAAAACAATAAAAATTAACAAACTCACCCTTACAAGCAGCATCAGCACTGATGAGTCGTAAACAGACTTCTTTGCCACCCAATGAAGCATCATTCAAGACCGAAAGATTCTTCCTCAATAACACAACCGTGCCTCTGATCTTGTTGCACTCAGCCATTTCACGAATTTATCTTCTTGTCTCTTGTGTTGCTTCCTCTTTGGTGTGCTTATATATATATATATATATATATATATATATATATATAACTATTTCCACACATGTTGGAAATGGCACTTATGAAGAGTGGCAACCACCACTCTTCAAAAAAATGTTGGATCCATCCATGCCAACCTGTTTGCTACAACAGTAAATATGTCCGACTAACATTGCCGGCAGTTTCCAAAGTACATAAATGTAATGTCTTAAAATTTGCTAAAAAAACCCATACGTGAAGCTAAAGAAGATGTGAATCATACTGGTAAAACATAAGAGTCAATAAAAGGGTATATACACCAAAGCAATGGATGCAAAGGCTCTCATAAAAACATAAGCAAAATTCAAAACAATCTTCTTTTAATAAAACTAAAAAAATAAAAATAAAAACTTCTTTTAGGTATATAATATAATAAATATAATTTTACGATTGAAAATACAAATGTTAGAAAGAAAAGGACACTTAAAAAAATTGATTTCAAATTCTTGCAGATGAATTCCTTCTGTGGATTATATACTTGTAAAAGCCTAACACTTTTTTTTACATTTGAAATATTTTTTTATTCTATTCTCGCATATTCGCTTCATATGTGTTAACTTCAATTCTTTCTTCTAATAAATAGAATGGCTCCCTTATTATATAATAAATAGTTAATTAAGTATATTATTAATATTAATATAACATGTGACATCTTTTAAGAATGACACCGGTCAATTAGACCTCGCTATTGTATTTTATGTATTGTATAGATTTAATAAAACAAATGTATATTAACATAACAAAATTACCCGTATACGTGTATATATTTTTAGTTAAAAGAAACTATATATTTATTTATATTTAGTTATATATATATTATTTACTTGGTACATTCAATTCGTTTCAATTTTTGGCAAGCCAAAAATATATTTTGACTCATAAATTTGATTTTCATTTTTTGAATCGAATGACTTGTCTTATTATAATCCTTTTATTAGCGGACATCAGGTCTGAAATCTAGAATCCGGCACAAAAAACAAAATGCCGTATCTCAGACTCAAAATCCACTGTTGAAAATTGAAAGAAAGATATTTTGTACAAAGGAAAACAATGTTGAGGAGCACACGAACTGATATCTGTCATGCTTCCAAATGACCTTTTCACCTTTGTTCATTTTACTAAAGCCGTTTTTGAACATAATTGGTGGACAACTTGACATGATAATGACATTGAAAGGAGAGCGTTGAACTCAATGTTCAATAACAACTAGCAAGGATTTTATTTTCTAAATTTGGACAGATCTTGAGAGAAAAAACATCATAAAAAATTATACGCCGAAAAATTCTAGACTTATAGTATAAATATAAGCAAAGAAAATAACAACTAGTAACTTAAAAATAAGTAGTCTAAAAACATCAACTCAAATGACACATTTATTACATCATTTCATAATATATACTTACCAAAAAAGACTTGTATATCTTATATTTATATAAAGTTCATTTTTATTCACCCCTTGAAAGGGGTTAAGAGATAAGTATAACCATCTCCCCACATGTTGATATGTATCTATTTATTAATTAAGAGTAAATAGATAAATTAATAATTAATAAATGAACACATATTATGGGGAGGTGAATAATCCACGGCTCCTTTTAAAGGGCTGGGCAAAAATGAACTCTTTTATGTATCTGTTTCAATCGTGAGAAGCTCTTTCATTCTCTCTCAACCTCACACCTGCTCCTATTTATAATTATAATTATTTTTTGTCTACAAAAACAGTTAGAATAGTTATTTCTATTTCCATTCTTCTTATAAAATAGAAGAAATAGAAAGACCCATAAGTCAAATGGTTGCCACGTGAAAATGATGTAAAGGCAAAAATTAAACAATCTGAGATGGCGAATCTATCTCCATGATCTGTCAACTCTTAGACTAATATCAATGCACATAATCAATATCCACGTCAATGTTTTCAGAATCAGCACATGATTTCTTGGTTTTTAATCGTATATGTGATGCAACGGTGCAACGAAAATAAAGAATCCCTAGATTTTTGGTTTTATATGTGATGCAAAGGATACAACCAAAATAAAAATGATCACTCCTCGAATCTGAGGCACACTCGAATATTATTGACATAGCAATTAGTAGTTACTCAAGCATGGTCACGGTTAGAGGAATGATGTTCTCTTATTATTTTATTTTTAAAGAAAAAACACATGCGGAACATGCTCCCTAATGACTTAGATATGAGTTATGACCACGTGTTCTGTCAGTCAGCTACAGCGTCAAATCACCAAAAGCCACCGGCCAACTAGTACATTACTAACAATTAACATGTAACAGGCATCTACCTGCATTAACAACCATTAACATGCAACAGGCCATCTACCTACATTACTTACAATAAACAAGCAACATGCCACCTACTTACGTTACTAACAATTAACATATATAAACACCGACCTCCAGTACTAATAATTAACATATAGAAAGAACGTGTAATAAATTGATATTATAAGCTATGATTTTTTTCTTCCATGAGTTAAAAACCCTCTGCAATCAATTAGAAGAAGTTGGTTCAGTGGTAAGTCGGTACATCAAAGAGTTTGTAAGTTCGAGTCATGATCTTCATCTTCAATGCTGAAATATTGTAAACTTGTAACAGCCAAAAAAATAAAAAAAACCGTTAGTTATTTTTTTTTTTCCGTTTCCCTTTTGATAGTAGTTTCATAACAAGTGTTGTTAGGGGATTTCTTCAACGCTATTATGTGATGTAAATAAGCAAAGGCTAACCTTAACTCCACGAGGGCCCTTTTAAGAACAAAACCATGAGTCTCAATGAGACAAAGTGGACAATACCCCATTAGTGGTCTGATCGCTCTAAATTTGTATATGTTTTGAGCGTTTAATCCCTTACCTTTGTTACCATTTATGGGATGTTTTAAGTGTTTATTTGCTTGTAAAAGTGTTTTTAGGAACAAATACTCGTCCAAAGGCATTTTTGTTCCAAGTTGGAGATTTCACATGAAATAAGAGATTTTTGGAAGAAAAGAAGAAATCTGCGAGTTCAACCTCGCAAATACAAGTCGCAGATGTTACTTAGAGAAGACCGCGACATCAAACTGCGACATCAGCATTAATTTCGAAGTAGCAGATGTTTCCTAGAACCGACTGCCACATCAATCTACGAGTTCACCCTCGCAGTAACCAACTCGCAGAAGCACTCCAGTAGCATCTGTCATGTCAGTCTGCGACCACAAACCGGCAGATCAGAACTACTACTTCCAATCTGCTAGTCCCAAGTTGCAGATCCAACTCGTAGAAACACTCTAGAGGAGACTACCACTTCAAACTATGAGTTCAAGCCAGCATGAACTAGGCGGCTACCAGACACTGCGTGATCCAACTCACAGAGCCACCTCGCAAAAGTTGCCCAAAATCCCACCGCCTTATGAATATGTGACTCCTTTTAAGCAGAAGCAAACTGAGAGTTCAATTTGTGAGTTTCATCTCGCAGATCTAACTCGCAATTGTCTACCACGGCAGCAATTCACTTTATAAACCAATGATTTTTCCTACCCACTACATAGAATTAAATATCTTTGTTAACCTAGTATATATAGACGAGAGATATAGATATTTTTTATATAGACATATTCACTTAGAAAGCAAAAGTAGAGTTTATCTTAGAGATAAAATTAGTTTTTAGTTTTAACTAGATCTTGAAGCAACTTCGAAGAAGATTAAAGGAAGAATTTGTAATCAAAGTCAAGGAACATCATCCATGACTATCGGTTGTATCTCTCTTTCTCTATTTTTTATAGTTAAGATAATCATGTGTAGCTAAATTCCTTGAGATGTAAGGGATAGATGTTCATTTGTTGTTAACTATGATCTAAGTCAATATAATATGTTTATCCATTCTATCTTATTTATATATGTGCAATTAATGTATGAACTATACATTTAATGTGATTTACTTTGCCTTTGTAGCATTTAAGATGCTTTTAAGTGGTTGGATTATCAATAAATGCGTATGAAGAAACATATCTATTATCCTCACTGTCTTTTGGAGTGATTGTTGTTGATGCATAACCATGTTTATTAATGTCATTTGCCCTTCTAGATTTAAGATTTCTTTCTTCACCATCCTTTGACATATTGAGTCGTGGAATTGATGAAAGTCTTTCTTAAAAACCTTTTAAATTAGGGCCACATATTAGATAAATGGATGTTGTTTTAAAGTTATTTATTTTAGATCTTGGTCAACACTTATGTTCTATCATATTCCCTTGTATCTCATTTGATCAACTTCTAGTTTAAACGTGTTCAGATCATTCACTAGTCAATCTCTGTTAAGCAAGTTTTATTATTCTATTGGATGCTCACTACCTAGATTTCCTCATGGGATCGATATCCTTACTTGTGTCCACTTTACTAGACAGCGATTCGTACACTAGCGAAGGGTTATCTAGACTCGTGCACTCCATTTCATTTCACTTAGTTTCTAGAGCATTATTAGTTTAGAGGTACGCTCGGAGTACGTCAAAAAATCTTGGCGCCGCTGCTAGGAAACTTCTTAGAGTAGCGGTAATCAATTTTAGTTCATTTAACCTAGTTGAATTTTTTTTTCTCATTTCCGGATTGAACCAATTGTATGCAAGATCGAAGATCACTAAGAAGACCTTTATTTCCAAGTAGTGAGGACATCAACCGTATTGCTAGGGTTCGAAGAGGAATAGATATTCCACTAGTGGTTATCGAAATCGGAAGTGACTCATCTCCTTCCAACAATAGAACCATGGATGAACAAACCCAGCCGTGGTACAACGGTTTATGAAGGTTTATGTACTACCGAAAGTTGGTTCACGTAATCTTGCTCGAAACAGCTCAAAGGATTTATGAGCTAAGGATTATGCACTACAACACCCGTCCAATCTTTCACGGTAACCAAAGGAGGACGAACTTCAGTTTATGAAGGAGTTCTACCATGTGATGACAACCATTCATTTGGGAGGAATTACGGAAGATCAGTTACGGATGAGGTGTTTCTCATACTGTTTAAAGGATCAAGCCAAGTAGTGGCTTATGACGTTAGCACTCGGATCTTTAACAACTTAGGCGGAAGTTGAGAGGAAATTCTTCGATAAGTATTTCCCTTCAAGTAGAACAAAAGAAATACAGGGAGACATTGCCACCTTTTAAGAGGAGGACGGAGAGCCTTTTCATGAAACATGGGACCGTTTCAAAACGCTCATAACCTAATGTCTACACCATGAGTTCACTTTGGTTAGCCAAGTACAATCGTTTTATGACGGACTTACCAGGCTTACTCAAGTCATCGTGGACAATGCATGGGGAGGTGTAATAAGGGAATTGACAGCGGAAGAAGTGTTTGAAAAGTATGAGATGTTGGGGCAAAATTCCCAACAAGTAGCCGAAAAGGAGAACGTGAGAGGGGATTGAATAGAGAGATGGCCAATAATGTGGCTAGTCTCACTCGGGACATGCAGCATCTTATGATGAACCTTGGATGCAAGCCCTCTCCGAACGCCCAAGTGCAACAAAATCCAGCTGTAAGTAGAGCGGATGAAGTCCAAGGGATATGGCGAGGACCAAGGGATAACCATTTCTCCAATACCTATAACCCAGGATGGAGGAGACATCCGAATTTTTCATGGTCAAACACTGTGAATTGCCTAAACCCGTAAGATAGCCATGCATTCCAAATCCAAGGTTGTCAAGGGCAAGGTTACCAGCCACATCCCCAACAATGGAAAAGCAACAACACTCAACAATTGCGGAATGCAAATTATGGGAGGCAATATTGATGCAGTAAATACTGTTTAATAAAATATGAGCTTGTTCGCTGGGATCGAGAGTCTATCAGTTGAATCTAAGCTAATTAACTAATCTAATCTAGAGCGAAAATTAAATTGCATAATTCGTTTAATGGTAACAAATGAGTTCTTGAAAATGATGTAATTGCAAACTTGTAATTAAACTAAACAAGACTAAACTAAGCACAACACAACACACAAGGGATGGAAGTTATGGAGAGGTACTAGGGGGTTTACATAACCATTCTCGGAACATTCAATGTGCTAAACTAGTCGCAATAAGCAATTCAATCCAAATTTAGGCCTTGTGTTAAGGTACTTAAATTAAGACCAAGGTTCTTCCAATTACTCCCATAAGGTTATGTGTGAAGCAATGGTCATCACCTAATATTTTCTCAAAACTCTAAGCCAAAACAACACAGCAAGGTCATGCAAATATCATCCTTCTCAATTACTAAACTTATAAGTGACATTAAGGTGGAAAAGGTCAATCTCACCAAAACTCACTTTCATGAATAATCTACACTACACACCTACATCACTTGTTGTCACAACATAACATGAAGAGTATAGTAAACACATATAGATCAAGTAAAGAGACTAATTTTGGATTGAATTAGAAAATAGACTAATTCATTACAAAGAGTTATCCAATATGGTTACATCAATCCCCAAAGTGAGGTTTAATTGCATATCAATAAAAATAAACAAAGAGGAGAAAAGTGTAGAGAAAACCCATAAAGGCCATGTGAGCTCCTCTTGTTCCTTGAGTTCCTTATTCTCTTTCCTTGAATAAGCTTTCACAATGGTGATTGATGATGTGAGAAAGAGATGTGTGTGAGAGATTGAGAAATGGATGGTGAAGAGAGGTTTTTAGGAGTGTTTTCCCTTGTGTGTCTCCAAAGAAAATATATGGTGGGGGTGTATTTATAATGGGTTCCAAAAATAAAGCTAAAAATGAGGCGTTGACCAAATAGCTGGTTGGAATCGACGGTTGGGAGCCGCCGATCAACTTGCTCCCTAAACCTGTCTAGGGATAATCGGTGGCTGAAATCGGTGGCTGAGAGCAGCAAATTATG
>JANJYJ010000117.1:94196-195171 GCA_033220585.1 Dipteronia sinensis
TTGCAACGACCTGGAACTACTCGTTGGAGTTCTCATTTTACTCTCTTTAGTAGAGTGATTAATATGTTTGGTTCAACTTCACTCTTCTTAAAAATTTGATGATAGGGGAACTGAACAATAATTACGTGGAAGAAGCCAAAGATGCGTATATGAATTTGAGATCCTTTGAATTTGTGTTTATCTTGTTGTTATTGCACAAAGTTTTAGGAATCTCTGGTACTCTTTGTCAAGCTTTACAATTGAAATCTCAAGATTCTTAAATGCTATGAATTAGTTGTCAACTACAAAAATACTTCTTCAAAAGTTAAGGGAGACTGAATGAGATATTTTTTTTTGAAAGTGTAGTGTCATTTTGTGAAAGGTATGAAATTGATATAACTAATATTAATGCACCATATGGAAGGTACAAAACATTCTTGTCAGCAGAAAGATAATGTCACAGTTGAGCATTATTATCACTTATATATTTGTTGTTGTGATATTTTTCAATTGATGAAATTGAATAATAGATTTATAGAGCAAACAATAGAACTTCTTACTCTTAGCTTGGCTTTGTGCCCTATTGGCGTGTTTAAATCCTTTGATGTTAATGATATTTGCACTCTTGCCAAGAAGTTCTACTCTTAAGATTTCAGGAAGAATGACATTGAAGATTTGAGAAAACAATTGAGTCATTACAAGTTTGATGTTCTTGGTAGTTCAAAATTTCAGAATTTGGCTTCATTTTCGGAATTATGTCAATGTTTAGCTGAAACAAAATGGTCAGAACACTATACCTTGATTGATAAATTGATTCGTTTAGTCTTAACTCTTCCCGTATCCACAGCAACAACAGAACGAATTTTCAGCGATAAAGCTTGTTAAAACACTACTTCGCAATAAGATGGATGATGATTTTCTTACTGATTGTATGATCATATATATTGAGAGAGAGATTGCTGATATCATTGACTTAGATTCCATAATATATGAGTTTAATAACGTAAAACCTCGTAAGACAAAGTTTAAATAGTGCGTATTTGTACATACTGTTTTTTTTCAAAGGAATAAAAAACATTTTTTTTAAAATAGTGTTGAAGTTCAGTAATTTTTTTAAATATATATATATACACATATAGTTTTATACTAGCCACCTTAACAAAAATCTTGGGTACGCCCTAAGGTATATATATATATATATATATATATATATATATATAGGGTTCAAAAAATAAATAACACTATTTGGGGTGAGCCTTGCACAAATAGCACCACATTACTAATTCATGTTTAAAATGCACCAATTTAGGTGACCAGACAAAAATACCCTTGAAAAGACACTTTTGTTTTCAAACCTAGCGAAACAGTATAGAGAGAGAAACGCATCGTCTGCAAAAGCATCGGCCTGAAAATTTGACGGCTAAGAAACCAGATGTGGCAGTACAGTCCTGAAGTCAACATTTCAGACGAGATTGCAATTTAAAGTGGTAAGTAGTTTTCATTTTTGTTCTTCGTAAGTTTATGTGTGTGTTGGATGTTGGATGTTGTTTAGAGTTGTAGATTATGTTTGATTTGTCGATATTAGTATGGTTCTGGGTTAGGTTAAGGTTCTAGTTTTTGAAAAATTTGTGTATAAGTCGATGAAGATCTGAGTTTTCGAGACTTTTAACACTGTGTCCGAGCCTTATTTAACACTGTCCGAGCCTTTTAAATAGTTGTCCGAGTTTTTTTGGTTAGGGTTTGAATTTTAAAAAAATTTGTGATGAAGATCTGGGTTCTCGAGACTTTTAACACTGTGTCCGAGCCTTATTTAACGTTGTCCGAGACTTTTAAATAGTTATCCAAGCTTTTTTGGTTAGAAAATTAGTTTTGTCAATTTTGAAGCTCCGAGCCTTTGTAAAAAGGTTCCGAGCTTTTTAATTAGTCTCTGAGCCTTTGTGAAACACAATCCGAGCGTTTTCGTTATGAACATTAAGTTTTTGAAACTTTGAATCTTCGAGCCTTTTGAAACGGTGTCTGAGCCTTTTGAAACACTTTCTGAGACTTTGTAAAATTTGAATCCTCGAGCCTTTGTAAATAGTTTACGAGCCTTTTCAAGGAGTTTTCGAGACTTTATTGAAAGGCTTGAGCGTTTTTAAACTTTGTGATTTCCGAGCCTTTGTTAGTTGTATCCGAGCCTTTGTTAGTTGTATCCGAGCCTTTATGAGTAGTGTCCGAGCCTTTTGAACAATCAGTTTTGTTCATTTGGTATGTCCGAGACTTTGTATATAGTGCCCGAGCCTTTTAACGAAGTGCCCGGGCCTTTTCTTATAATGCCCGAGTCTTTTAGTTAAAAGTCCGAGCCTTTTAGTTAACTCCTCAAACTTTTTATGAAACGCCCGAGTTACTTTACTGCCCGAGCCTTTTACATTTTACTAATGCTTTATTTCTGTGACAAATGCAGATGAGGAATCAGCTAAAGGATTTCTTTAAAACTCTAGTGGATGAACGGTATGAGGGAAAAAAAACTTTGCATGACCATTTCGACGACCTTTGAGATATCGACGACGCATTATACATGGTACCTGAAGATCTCGCGATCGAAGAACAACGTTGGTATAAGGAGTCTTGTTTCGGTCATTTCCTTCAGATGCATTAGGAGATGAAGTTTTCGGTTGGAATAGTCCATCGGCTGCGTAGCGCGAGTTGCATCACAATGGGCCGGAGGATAAGATGAGATTTATTTTAGGTCATCATTCGGTCCGGTTCTCTAAGGTTGAGTTCTGTCTAATCACTGGATTGGAGTTCAGAGTGATTCCAGACACGATGAGGTATCAACCGGTACAGAATGGGATACATGAGCTGTATTTTGGTGGTCGAGAGAAGATGGAATATGAACAGCTGAGAGCTGTTCTACGGATTGGTATATTTGAGCAACAGTACGATATGGTGAAACTGTGCCTCTTGTATATGCTGAACTGGATATTGATGGGGTTAGACGAGATAGAGAAAATTCCAGTTTGGCAGATCCGGCTAGTCGAGGACTTGGACGCTTTTGATGCGTTCCCTTAGGGTGCACATGTTTATAGGAAGTCCATTTATGGGTTCAAGCATACGTTAGATGGTCGACGTGAGCGGTTCGAGAGAAGACAACAAGCAAATGGCGTCGACGTACACATTCAGGAGACGTACAACATATACGGTCTACCTCACGTATTGTTGGTGAGAATTTAGAATTTCAATATGTACTAAAATTTAAATTTTTTTTATATGACTTATGGAATAAATGTATTGGATTCTTATCGTACTTTTTTTACGCAGATATTTGCTTTTGAGGTTATCCCCGAGCTTGGCACCCAATTTGGGACCCGTAGGGATATTGACTTGTCCCCCCGTATTCTGAAATGGGATTTGAGTAACCGACCAAGGTCGAATAAGTTGGTAAAGATTTTCACATCAAGGGTAAGTATCTATTGTCTTAATGTTTATACTTATTAGTACGTATACTATTACAATGGTCTAACTACGATTTCAGATGTTTGCAAGGACTGCATTGGTGCCGACGGCAGCTGAGAGTGATGAACGGTACTATAAGGGCATAGACGAGGGAGGCAGTCTGTATATTGCCGCTGATAGATTAGACGTTGCAATATCGGATCCTATAGATCATACGACTGCCAGAACCAATGGTATAGAGGGTTCTGAGCCAGAGGCTGGTGGTGGGACTCCTATGAGGCATATGCGGGTTCGATTTGAGACTCCCGTAGATAGACCTGGAGGTGATTCAGGGGGAGGCATTGGAGGACATCTAGAGGTACGTAAAAAAATTTGTATTGCATTATTTAATTTCAATAAAGTGAACGGTTTTAGTTCTGATAATTTTGAAATCCTTTCAAGAGCCATGGGAATGTAAACTCGGTGAAGTGATGGATGCCATCTGAGATTTACGTGAGGATCTCTGAAAGAGTAATGAGGATCGAGATCGGAAGCATAATGAGTTGGTGGACATGATCCGGGCGCTTCAGGGTTCGACGTCGCAGTCCCAGACACATGACAGTGATGGTCCACCAGATGAGGATGGTCCAAGGATAGGGATGGTCCACCGGATAGGGATGGTCCACCGGACGATCATCGAGACTTTAGTCATCATGAGGAGACAGACCCAGAGAGCGGACATGATCAGTATAGACCTCCTCTAGTCGCAAAGCACTCATCGTCAGAACGCACCCCTTCATGCGATCCATCGGGACAGAGTCCCTCCTCACAGCTTGCCCATATGGTCGATCCCAATGCTACAAACCCCACTAGGAGATCCACTGGGGCAGAGTTCGTCCATCGCAGTGTACCTATTCGGTCGATCCGAGCGCACACACTTCCAGGCGATACCCGGAGACAGAGTTCCTCCTCTCATCGCACAGCTCCAGTCCATCCCTAGGGTCAGAGTTCCTCCTCTCATCCCACTCCTCCAGTCGATCCCCGGGTACAAAGTTTTTCCTCTCATCGTACACTTCCAGTCGATCCCCCTGGGATAAAGTTCGTTCTCTCAGCCCCATGTTTAGCATCATCAGCGGGTTCGCAAGCGAGGTTGGCAGCTGCTGAGCTCATACATTGACCCCTGTCGGCCAAAGAGGCCAATGACACTGCTAGCTTCATCATGAGAACATAGATTCAGGCCCTATGAATTGGTAGATGGTGACCAGCTTACGGCTTGCAAAGCTTACAGGCGGAACACGACAGGGGAATTGTAAGTATAATCTTTATTTAGTTTTATGAAACACCTACGTAAAACTAATTGGTTATCTAACTTCTTAAACAATTATTCAGACGTGATGCAGATCTACATGAGCCACTTGGTGTGACCTGGTTCTAGCGGTTTCAAACCAACTTCATGGAATTGGAGGATACGGTATGTTCCTCATACTATATTAGAATTGTATAAGTTTGTTTCAGTAACAGTTCCATCATAACAATATAAAATGTTGGAATTGTCAGCACAATGACGTGTACTGTAATATTCTGCAGAAGCGTCAGCGAGCATACCCCAATGTCTACGGTCAGAGGATCAAAATATTGGATTCACGGTTATATGTAAGTGTTTATATTGTACGGTTTTCGCTTGTGCATTAATATGTGTCATTCATCTGTTACCTAACGTTTCGGTATATTTTCTATGTACAGTCATTGTTACATATTCAGTGGGGGAGAATTATGCCTACTGGGGTCGTGGGCAAACCCCCTAAGGGTTGGTTTGTGCTGAAGTATCAGTGGTCCGATGATGACCTTATGGTGGTGCGAGGATTGATACCGTCAGGAACTCGACCATGGCACGAAGTTGACTGGGTCAATGTTTAATTGACATGGTTTAAATTTCAATGTGTTTCATAAATTTGACACTGATAATATTTTGTTGAAAAATCTACAGGTTCTAATTCCTTGCAACATTGGATAGCAGCATTGGCTCATGGCCAGCATCTACTTGAATGTGGGGAAGATTTACCTGTTACACCCGTTCAGACAGGAAATGCCATCCTACATCAGGTCAGAGCAGATCGCTAGCTTAAGGTGGTTTCTACGGTCGATGATGCATGGGGTCCAATTTCACGCTAAAAGGTGGACGGAAGATACGACGTACGCCCTGCAGGATAAGCCCTTTCGGATGAGCATTGTGTCTACATCACGTGTGCCTCAATAGACCAGAGGGTATGACTATTTCAATATTACATTCTATCACGTTTGGTTTTAATAACATTCCATTCTAACTGTTTTTCATCTTGTGAATTGCAGGGGTAACTGTGGTGCCCAACATTGAGATTGACAGAGTACCTTCTAGCAAACATGGCAGAGTTCGATTGGACGGAAGAAGACATGGGCGCCATCCGGGAGAAGATAGCTGTGGAGGTTTTTTGTAACTCCAAGCCATATTTTAGTTACTAACATTTAAGTAATGAAATTTTTTATTTTTTTATTACTGATTTAAAGAATTTTTTCATACCTTGCAAATAATTTTAATGAACAAGTAATGACATTACATGAACAAGTAAACAACACGATTTATATTAACAAGTTATTAAATTCAAAATAATA
Organism: Dipteronia sinensis; assembly: GCA_033220585.1. Classification (NCBI taxonomy): domain Eukaryota; kingdom Viridiplantae; phylum Streptophyta; class Magnoliopsida; order Sapindales; family Sapindaceae; genus Dipteronia; species Dipteronia sinensis. The sequence goes on from JANJYJ010000117.1 coordinate 100,239, forward strand.
CAAATTACATCAATAATATCAACACCTCCATTCATTCCACGGTAGAGTCCTTGTGAGGGCACGTCTATTTGTTATGTCCAACTGAATGACATATACTACACTTGTGACGGTATTCCTCTGGAACAATTCCGCTCAGACCTTCATTAATCAAAGGTGGATTAGAACGTCTCCTGCTATTATGATCTAGTTGTCCACATCTTCTACACGATTGAGTGATTGTCCTCTCCGAAGACGAGGCATGTTGACCCGCCATCAGACGACCTGATTGTCTCTTGGTCTTTGGATTTAAAACCACCCGAGCAGCAATGTCAGATGACACTACTTATAAAGAAGGATGGCCAACATGCATAATAGGAAATGAGTATGCATTAATAAGTGTCTGTCTCTTGTAGTAGTCCGCACACAGAGATGTGAAATCCAAGTTTCGCTTCTTGCAAAAACAATAACAACAGTGACATTCATGTTTGGTTAATATATCGTATGACTATAAAGTTTTAATGTACCTTGTGGCTGTGAGTGCGTGAGAACACGGAAAATGGTCCATTTGGAATTTGTTGCATGTGCAAGTCTTCCGGGCTAAGTCAACAGTCCACTGATTTCTGGACCGTTTGACGGAGAATATGTTCCAGTCAACTGGATTGACGGTCATATAACCGCACTTCTCAACACGTTTCAGCATCACAAGATGTTCCGCGTTGGTCAACTGATGAAGCATGGACTGTGCAGCTCAATGTCGATCGTGAAACCAGCGTTGTAACATATTTCTAATGAACTTTGCCAATGTCAACAAAGGGAGTTGACGTGCGAATTTTAGGCATGAGTTTATGCACTCTGTAACATTTGTTGTCATTACCATATACCTTCGTTGGGGACAGTGTACACGGGACCATTTGTGTGGACCGACAGCTTCAACATAATCGAATGCATTCTTATACAGGTTACGTAACTCGCCCATGTACAGGTTATATTTCAATTCAGTGTACGCTATAGCTGCTTTGTCCATTATGGCGGCAACAACCTTTCTGTGAAATCGCTTCTTAACATTTTCAGCAAAGTGTCAACAACATATGGTATGAGTTGCATAAGGGAACACTTCAGAAATCCCTGCTTCAATGCTTGCATGTCGATCGAAAATGAAAACCAGATCATCTATATGATTAAGGGCACCTTTCAAGCAATCCAAAAACCATTCCCATGAAATGTTGTGTTTTCCGAGTTGCCGTACCCAAAAGCAATTGGATACACTTGTTTGTTTCCATATTGCGCAGTTGCAACAAATATTGTTTTCCCGAATCTTTCCTTCAAATGGGTACCATTAACTGCAATAACATGACGCATACACCCGCGGAAACCTCTAAGTGAGGCCTTTAACGATATGAAAAAGTACAATTTACCATCGTCTGCTCACTATAAGTCAGTGATTGTGTCATGATTTTGTTGTTCCAGCACGTAACTAAAAGATGGCAGTAGTTGGAAGGTTTCTTCATATGTTCCATAGGTCAGTGACAATGCATACTGCAAGGCCTGATATGCCTTACTGTACATGATTTGGATGCCATACATTGTTTTCATATCGGCGATTATGTCCTTGGGACGCATGAGACGACCATTTTGTTGTTGAAGTCTAGGTGCAACGACTTCTCCAATTATGAATGCACTAGCTTGTCGATGGCGACAATGAATCTTCTTCAAGGGACAATTGTGTTTGTTGACAAAACTTCTTACTTGGAAGTACGTCCCTTCATCTCTCCTCACCGCTTTTAATTTTCACGTACAGTTGTCAATCAAACAAACCAGATGTAAGGTTGTCTTATTAGACCTTTTCACCTTCCATTCGAAGTTCCGCCGCATTGCAAAAAGACCAACTAGCCTCTTCAAATCCTTTTTAGTCGGAAATAATTGACCTTTATAAATCATGCTTGTAGGTTCTTTTGCTATCAAGGTGCTGCTTCTACAGATACCGAACGAGTATGAATCTGCTCTGGAAATAACCCACGTTGTGGTATTATCAGAATCATATGCAGATATATTATGCCGGACCTCGAAAGTCCCAAGCATATCTGCTGCAGTACAACTAACTCCTTGTACACGTCTTCCACGTCTTTGAATTTGGATAGACTCTTCATCAGTGTTCTCCACATGATCTAACAGATCAATATTTGCCTCATTATCCACCTCTTGGTTCGGCCTAAGATTCGGTTCAGTGTTTTGCTTATTGTACATCTCATTGTATTGCTCATTGTACTGCCCATCATTCATCTCAATTTGACAGCCAAACACATCGCCGAATTGAGGTTCAACTACATCTGCATGGTCGACCACTACCGGTGGGACATCACACATGTTTTCCCGACCTTCGGTTGCACTCCTTGGTGTGAACACTTGGTTGCTACCGCTAGCGGATCCAAATTGTTCGGTAATTTCACGAGGAGGAATATCATTCTCTATCACATCTCCAGCCGCCCTTTCAGTTAGACTAACACATACTTAAGGGATTACCCGATCTTCACCTAGCATAAACTGAACATCATCGTCATTTCTTATAAATGTGCGACATGTAGTACGAAGAACTATTGACATTGACTGTATATCAACACTATATTTGTTTACATCATACGTCACAAAGGTATGCACGATCGACACCAATTCTTCGTAAGTCATATTCTTTGGCACATACATTCCTTAGTTATCGGATCCAACAAACCATTAACTTCCGTCGGGTAACTGCTCCCATCGACCGTTGTAAGATATTACTATTCTCACTCGATTCATTCTCCTATACAATTCATCATCACAAACTATTATTAAAAAAAAGTTTTAATATTTTCACAGATGTCTGAATAAGATGTTAACAATAAGCTCATAAAAAGGTTTATACAAAAGGCTCGGGTCAGGTATTTAAATGGCTCAGAGACTATTTGCAAAGTTTCGGACGCTCCATAAAAATGCTTGGAGACTATTTTAAAAGTCTCGGACAGTCTAGACCACTTCACCAAAAGGCTCGAAAACTTCACCAAAAGGCTCGGAGAGATATTTAAAAGTCTCGAAGACTTATATATAAGTCTCAGAAACTTATGTAAAAGGCTCAAAAGGCTCAGAGACTTTATTAAAAGGCTCAGATACTATATTAAAAGGCTCAGACAATTTACACTAGGCTCGGGGAAAGGCTCGAAAACAACTTCAAAAAGGCTCGGAGACTTTATTAAAAGGCTCAGATACTACATTAAAAGGCTCGGACAATTTACACTAGGCTCGGGGAAAGGCTCGGACACAACTTTAAAAAGGCTCGGAGACTTTATTAAAAGGCTCAGAGACTATATTAAAAGGCTCGGACAGCTTACACTAGGCTCGGGGAAAGGCTAAGATACTTTATTAAAAGGCTCAGACAAAGTCTCTAACAGTGTTTACAAAGGCACAGATAGAGGTTACAAAGGCTCGAAGATTAAAAATTCACAGATTCAAACTTCACATAACCAACTTCATGTTTACAAAAGGAACGGATAAAGTGTTACAAGACTTAGAAATGCAAGATAGATATGAAGTATTTCAGAAATATATTACCTTGTTGTGCTGACGAACGTCGAGAAGTTTATTTTCAGACAAGTTTATTGTAGAGAGAGAGAGAAAGATGAGTTACTGAGTTCAGTGTTCTAAGTGTGGAGATGGAAGTACAACAAGAATAAAAAAATTTATTATTTAAGGGCAATTTTAATAGTTCACCATAATAGGTGTCTTTTAAACATAATTTATTAAAACAGTGACATTGATGCAACGCACCTCAAAAAATGTGACATTTCTCACCATTTACGATATATATATATATATATATATATATATATATATGAAAGTCTGAAAGTGAGGAATGAAAAATTGGATACATTTTTTTTAATATTTATTAATAATAGGTGGACCGTGGAATGGTAAGAATTCCAACAGATTTTCATAAAATCAGGAAAATGAAACATGTACAATATAATAAAAGAGGAGGTCAAGTAATGGAAGGTCCAATCCATGAATTAAATTGCTTATCTATAAGAAAAATAAAAAATATATTCCTTATATTAGGACTTCTACTCAAGGGCACATTCCTTATTAAACTAGATTTTCCTAAGTCCAATAAAACTAAAAGATCCACCTGGATCACTCTTGCACGAGAAATATTCAACAAAATGTCTTCCAAATTTGAATATTTTTCTTTTTTTGACAATGTTAGAGAGATCATCGGAACAAAGTCGTGGGTTACATGATTTGCGTCAAAAACTTATGTCATACATATTAGAAGTGGGGTAGACTGTAGAGAAATTGCACAAATTATATATGTTCTTGCCTCTTGGTCTTTCCTCCATTGTTTTCTCTGGAAACATAGGGTGAAAGTAGTGTGGAAAGACGAATATACAAACAACTGTGTAATTTGGTGAAGATGAAAGCGGGAGAGATTGAGCGATTGTACGGAGCTTTGTCTTTGAAGGAAAAGGTATGCCCGGTCCCGGTGCAAGTGTTGGACACTGGTTTGAAGGGTCTGGGAGAGCAGCGACTGGCTCTATGCTTAGTGGGGAAAGTACTGTCAACGACATTAATCAATCGTGAGGCCTTCATGTCACTAATTGCAAGAATATGGAGGGTGACGGAGGAAGTGGAAATTGAAATTGTTTCAGGTAATATTTTTGCATTTCATTTCAAGAACGCTGAAGATCGTCAGAGTGTTCTATCCGGCAGCCATGGAGTTTTGATAGATCTTTAATTATTCTTGAGGAGCCTTCTGGAACCGGTGATGTTACAAAAATAAGTTTCAACAGGGTAGAATTTTGGGTACAAATCCATTATGTGCCTCTACTGTGCATGACTAAGGAGATTGGCGTGTGCTTGGGACGGTTGATCGGTGAGCATGGGGTCTACACCAACTGTTAGACGTAAGACGAAGATTGTTTGCACGATTGGTCCATCAACTAACAAGAAGGAAATGATATCACAGAAGTTAACAATAACCAAGAGGATCAAATTCAATAAAAGGAAAACAGAGTTTCAAGCCTATGCCATACACTGGTTTGGCTTGTTTAAAAGCACGGGTCTCGAGTTACTCAACAAAGAGCAAGTGCCAACTCAGCAGAGAATTAGTTGACTCTTGAGGCTAAATCTGACGTGGAGTTAGTAACTTAGTTAGTAATGCTGATGTGTCTAGTTATGATTTATTGAGAGTCCTGATATTTCAGGAGTTACTTAGATGCTTCTTAAATTCTATTAAGTAACAGAAGGCGTGTATACTTTTCTATTATCAATCATCTTTCTAAAATGAAGATCTTTAATGAATTCTTGAAGCTCTCTTGAGCTCATCAATGGGAATTTATCAATCCTCTGTTCTTTGAAATTTTTTCATAAATCTTAGTCCTACTGCTATTTCTATTCTTTTATCAATACGGAAGCTGGCTGGGATGAATGTTGCTCGTATGAAAGACAATGTTATCTCAATCAAAGACAGAAGATTCCGTGAAATGTGAAGTTGTTGATGGAGGAGAGCTCAAGTCTAGGAGGCATCTAAATGTTCGAGGGAAAAGCACAACGCTGCCTTCCATCACTGGTTGAAACTTGACCCTCTATTTCTTCAATGATGCTAGATAGTTTACATCCCCCTGTCGACTTTTAGCTGATAGAAAGTCATTTTCTTTCTGCAGAGAAGAATTGGGACGATATCAAATTTGGAGTGGACAACCAAGTTGACTTCTATGCTGTTTCTTTTGTTAAAGATGCACAAGTGGTTCATGAGTTGAAGAATTATCTAAAAAGTAACTCTTAGTTTTATATTTTAAGTGTAGTAAAGAAATACGAATATGTGCTATTTTGTCTCTTTCAAAAAAATAATGTGCTTATTTTGTGGCATAGATTTGACGTATATATAACCCTTTTTTTTTTCCTCTGATACTGCTGGCTGCAATGCAGATATACATGTCATTGTTAAGCTTGAAAGTGCAGACTCTATACCAAATTTACACTCAATCATCACAGCATCTGATGGGGTAATCACTTGAATCTTTGCTTTGCATTTTTTTTCTTCTTGCTATATTGATAAATGTACATATATGATGAATTCAATTGTCCTGGATTATTAGAATTTTATTAGAATTCACCCATGTTGAGCCAAGATGAAAATCTTATCTGCACCCGAAGGTTATAGGATAGAAGTGGGTACCAAGTTTATTGTATCTTTAGTAATTTTGTGCTGTATGCTGGAACTAATACACGCTCGTCTTGTTTTAGGCCATGGTTGCAAGAGGAGATCTTGGTGCAGAACTTCCTATCGCGGAAGTTCCACTTCTGCAGGTAGTATTCCTCTCTGAATAAGAGTGATATGAAGGTTGACATGATCTTTCAATGGCATTAGTTATATACCTGGGACTCTGATTATTTATTTTTGCTAAATTCTAATACAAAAACTATGACAAATAGTAGGAGGAGATAATCAGGGGATGCTGTAGCATGGAGAAAGCTGTTATTGTGGCAACCAATATGCTGGAAAGGATGATTGTTCATCCGACTCCAACCAGAGCAGAGGTATCTGATATTGCCATTGCTGTTCGAGAGGGTGCTGATGCTGTCATGCTTTCCGGAGAAACTGCTCATGGGAAGTAAGTTAGTTTTTGTTTTTTGTTCCTTTCTTTTGACTTAATGGGACTATTAATTGGACATGACTGGAGTAACCGTTAGTGAACATCATCAATGTTGAAAATTGAAATGAGGGCTGGGACCTGCTATAAATTACAACCAGAAAATTATTCGATTTAGTTCTACACGTAAAACTATCAAAATTTGGCTTCACTGTTAGTGAAGAATGTAAGACTAGAGTGACTAGTTGCATGACTAAAAGTGATAGTTGGTCTTTAATGATATGGATTCTCTGGATGCAAACAATTTTGTACTTTTGGACAGGTTAATAAAGAGATTTTTCTTATGTTCAGATTTCCATTGAAAGCAGTGAAAGTTATGCACACAGTCTCATTACGGACTGAAGCAACCATACCTGGTGGTACAATGCCTCCTAATCTTGGTCAAGCATTCAAGGTTACCTGACTTATAATTTTGTACATCTTTTATGCTGCATTAGATACTCTATCGTGTCGTCCTATATATTTGTCCCTTTCATTTTGATCGTCTATCCTAAATACTTACCGGAAATTTCTTGTTTTCTGTAGAACCATATGAGCGAGATGTTTGCATACCACGCAACCATGATGTCGAATACTCTTGGAACCTCGATTGTTGTCTTCACTAAAACCGGTTTTATGGCTATATTACTAAGCCATTATCGGCCATCTGGCACTGTATTTGCCTTCACGAACGTAGTGAGTTTTGTATTTTGTTTAGTAGTGCTGGACCTTATCATGCTTTTGGCATAGACAGATTCTAGTGTTTCATTTATGGGGAATATGGCAACATAATCTATTATATTTTTAAGACAACATAATTGTATCATTGGCTAAATAGCGACTGATTATACCAAATTATTATCAATATTAAAAACTCAAACATTGAATAGTTTAGATTTGTGAATCGCTGATTAAACAAATAAACATAAATCAAACGGGTGATACCTGAAAAACCGAAGATAAGAGCAAAGACATTGTGTTTGTGTGGATAGCACCAAAGATGTTAGTGTAACATGATAAATACAAGTATATGTCAAAGGATTGGCATTAATGTCATTGTTTAAGTCAAAAGAGTACAAAAGTTTAACGAAATCAGACACTGATATAAGAATTCACAGTCCATAATTGCCATCTCAATAGCCAAATGAAGTCACCAAGATGATATGATCGAGAAGATAATTTGATGATCATCGATTCCTGCAGGACAATACAGGGCCTGTGATGGTGCGGTCATTATAAATAGGCAAGACAAGCATGAACGGAAGCAATTTCGCTTAATGTTTCTAATAGAAAATGTCACCAATAATCACCACATGAGCATACTCCATTCTTTAAATGGTGGAATCGATTAGTATCCCTAATAATGATATAACGTTCAGCGATCTTGGATATGAGCTTGGCTGCGATATGGCAATCGCCGCAGATTCTGAGATTCTTGGTGACCCTGATTGGTGTTCCGGGTTTAGTATTCAAAATGGCAAACACAATGGCCAATTTCTCACTGTGAACGGTTAGGTGACATTCCTTATCTTCTTCCTCCACATCATGGAGAGCCGAATCAGTCTCTGGATTATAACCCGCCTCTTTCATCTTCCCTACTAACACATCTAACTCCTCATAAATCCCTTCTGATTGTGTATACGATTGATCCCCAGCAAGAAAGGTGTAAACCCGGTCATTGATCTCAACATTGCTAACAACAGGAATTTTCTTGAGTCCTTTTCGCTTCATGATTGATCTAATAGTCGTTACATCGTCCCATCTACCAGCTTTTGTATATATGTTGGATAGCAAGACATAATAACCTGATTGCTCTGGAACTAATCGAAAAAGACGATCAGCAGCAAGAAGTCCTATATCCATGTTAGAGTACACATGACAAGCGCCTAACAAAGCCCCGCAAACTCTTTCGTTTGGCTCCACTGGCATCTGTCTGATAATACTATATGCCTCATCTACTTTCCCAGCCTTTCCCAAGAGATCCACCAAGCAAGCAAAGTGCTCTATTCTAGGAATTATCTTATACCGCTCAGTCATTAACTTAAAGTTGTATCGCCCCTCCTCTAACAACCCGGAATGGCTGCAAGCTGAAAGAACTGAAACGAAGGCAATTGAATCAGGACATAGACCTGAGTTTTGCATTTTTGAAAACAATGCAACTGCATCACAACCTTTCCCACTCATTCCATAAGCATAGATCATAGAAGTCCATGACACAACGTCTCGAAATTGCATTCCATCAAACACTGCCCTAGCTTCTGCTAAACTCCCACACTTTGCATACATGTCAATCAATGCATTCTCCAATAGCAAATTCGGCCTAAGTTTCTTCCTTTCGACATACTGATGAATTTGCCTTCCTAGCAACAAAGCTGAAAGATCTCCACAAGCGGGAAGAACACTAGCAACGAAAATTGCATCCGGTTCAATTCCCTGAACGTCCATCTGTGAATATAAATCAACTGCTTCAACAGACATTGAACTATTCACGTAAACATCAATCATCACATTCCAAGATACCAAATTCTTTTTATCTAGGTTTGAGAACATCTCATTAACGTACGACACATTTTCAGAGGACGTATTAGTCACAGCAGGCAGTAAGCTAGCCATGGTACCAGCATCCGATTTTAGCCTTAACGACTCCATTTCTCTACGAACCTCCAACGCGTCATCAAACCTCCCACTTTGCGCATATCCAGCAACCATCGAATTCCAAGAAACCACATCTCTACTTGGCATCTCATCAAGAACCCGCCGAGCCTCTACCAAATAACCACATTTCCCATACATGGAAACCATCCCATTCCCAATAAACAAATTAGAATCAAGCCCAACTTTTACAACAGCCCTATGAATTTGCAAACCAACCCAGAACATGCTTTCAAGGATACGTGTAGTTATTAGGCTCAAAACCACAGCCAGACATGGTTTTGAACACAAGAAGAGCATCACAAATCAAATGGTTATTGACATAGCTTCTGATCATGACATTGAAGAAAACAACATTCTTTTCAGTAATTTCATCGAATATGTGGCGTGTGACCCCCGTTTCACCGCGAGCAGCATAGGCTCTCATCAATTTGATGCCTATAGAAGGGTTTGGATGGAGTTCTAGGTGGATGATGATCTTGGCATGGAGTTTTTTCAACGTTTTGATATCTGGGTATTGGTCCAATATTTGAAAACATGAATCCTCAATGAGAACTTTGTTGTTTCGGATTGGTGAAACTAGGGTTTGTATTTGTTTGACAGTTGAAAAATGACGGGAAAGAAGAGTAACAACTTTCATGAATCACAAGGCCGGCCCTGAGATTTTCGGAGCCCGAGGCGAACTATAGAAAATGGCGCCCTCTCATAGACTGCCACACTCGCACCAGCCCCAAAAAACCGCAATATCATAAGATTGAATTATTTTTTTGCTACAAAATACAATCAAACCATATATTAATTATATGTATCCAATGTTTTAAAAGGCGAAAGGCGATGAAGACGTCATGAGGCGAGGCGGTAGCCTCAACCGAAAATGGAAAAAAAGGTTAAAAAAATTTTGAAAAAATTATTTAAGTAGAAAATGTTCTATAATATTCAATAAAAGAGTCATTCAACAATTCCAACATAAATATCCTGAATAAAATTAATCATTACAAAAGAAACCGTCGTCCTAATGACAAATGACCACTAGATACCAAATAGATTGTTTAGTCTTAAGCGTAAACATCACATTTCTAATGTTTCAAACACGATGTATAAATTATAAAAGCATTAAGCAACATTGTCAGTTATTTTTTTAACAGCAGATATTATATATAGAAATTTTCAAGTCAGTACGTATTGATATAACTTCGTCAATGCGTTGGATGTGGATCATTAGATTTACATATTTTGACTCAAAATGTATGTACTTGTTAAAACTTCTGTATAATCAGTGGTCTTCGTGCAACGTACTGATATAAGTAAGTGTGTATATATATATATATATATATATATATTAATTTTTTTTAACAGCAATTTTATTCCACCAAAAGGAGACACACGGGCCTCCTAAACAAGCTACCAGAACATAGCCCCAACAAGAAGGCACCCAAAAACCGAAAACCAAAGAAGCAGCACAAGGAAACAGAGGCACAACAGACGTAGAACAGAGCACAAACTTACACCAGAAGAATCCAAGAAAGAACACATAAAGACAATAACAGAAGAAGAGAAGATATGTATATCAGTATATGTTTAAGCATATATGTTTTAAGTGTGCTGCAAACACACTTCAATGCAGAAGAAGAGAAGATATTTAAATCACAAGTTCACAAGCAAATTTATTAATAATATATCATATCAAAGAAGCATATCAGAGAAGTTGAAGAAAAAAAAAGGGTTCATCTGGTATGCTTACAGAAGGAGAAGTTGGAGGAGATGATGGGAAGGAGAGATGAAGTCGCCAGAGAGGTTGGAGGAATGACGGGAAGGAGAGAATCGCCGACCGCTGGAAGAAGAGAATGGCCGGTAGCTGGAAGAAGAGAAATCGCCGGCTGCTGCAAAAAGAGATATCGCCGGCTGCTGCAAGAAGAGAAATCGACCGCCGCTGGAGACGTTGTATTGCCGGCAGCCGGAGATCTGGAGGTCGCCTGCCACCGGAGAAAAGGATGTCGCCGCTGGAGATGTTTTCCAATGAAGAGAGATTGAAGTTTAGGGCGATGAAGAGAGATGTTTGGCAATTTGGGTTCGATCGATAGGATTAGGAATTTTGTATTTACATTAAAAAAAAAAAAAAAAAAAAAAAAACCGCTGTCATTTTACACCTCAGAAAAAAAATTATATGTAAAACAGCGTCGTTTTACACCAATTAAAAAAAATTAAACACAATAGCACCGTATAACAGGCGGCTCTTCAGAGACAATGCGAGGCGGTCGAGAGGCGATCGATGCGGATTTTTTGTACAAAGTTACTGGTGCGGTGGCTTTGGTGCGCTTTTTACACTGTGTCGGACTGTCTCGGTACGAATTTTAAAACACTGTATATATCTAATTACTATATGACTCGTGAATGGTTAAACCCTTAAAGTGCTCACTGCTCAACCATAGCATATGGTCCATAAATTTGTTCAATTGATTGAATTTAATTTTTTATATTAAAAAATAAAGAATAAAGAACCAACAAAAGGCAAAACAAGGACACAACCCGGTGAACTCATAAAGTCAACATTCAACAAATAAAGATTAAAGTCTTTAAATACCATATATCCACCGTCCACTGTCTAGTGTCCACACTCTACAGGGGAAGGCAAAAATGAAAAACCCAAACAAACAAAAGTACAAAACAGAGCAGAGACTAAATTATAATTTGTAAAAAGAAAAAAACAAAACAAAGAAAAATTACATTATTTCCTAAGCATAAACACAAGTCAGATCAGAAGTTAGAACACAATGAGAGTGAGTGTGAGAACTAAAAACCGAGACTCGAAGATTTTAGTGAAAGTGTTGGATTTTAAACTGTTGTTAGACTTAGTAGTAAAAATAACATCAAACTAGGCCTTTTTAATTTTCAACAAAATACTTATTGGACCCATACTCATTTAACTAATAATTAATTGCAAGTAAAACTTGGCCTTTCAAATGACGGGCCTTGGGCGATCGCCCCTCAAATCCAAGCCCAAGGCCGGTCCTAATGAATCAGTGTTGTTAATTGAAAATGAGGTTTTATATATAAAACCATGGTGATATGGCATGGTTGATGAACGATATAGCTAATCCTTTTACTTTTTGAAAATATACGGCCCATGATTGATTATTTTCAAAGATAACCAATATGCTAAGCTCCTTATAATGGGTTTAGCTTATTTAATGGAATGATACTATTATTGGGACGATCGGTAATCATTGGATTGCATTCATACAATTGCATACAATCTACAAAATTTCTCATATTGCTAACACAACTAGATTGTTGTTTGTGGTGTTCAAATATAGTCCATTACTAGTTATTAGAGATGCACATTTGGGGAATGGGGATGGATATAGGTCCCCCCATCCCAATCCCCACTTCCCAAACCCTTCCCCCATCCCCCCCCCCCCCCCCCCATTTCCCTATTTGGGGAAAATGGGGATGGGGAATTTTGGGGGGAGGTATATCCATCCCCAATCCCAGTTTCCCGTTTTTCCCGTTTTTTCCATTTTTCCCTGTTTCCCCATTTTCCCGTTTCTCCATTCTCCCTTTTGATTAAAAATTAAAAATTTAAAAAAAATAATTCAATTACAAATTAAAATTAAAATCCATTAGTGCATTATAAATACATAATAAAATCATAAAATGTGCATTACAATACATAATAAAATCATAAAATGTTATATAATATATTTATTTATTTATATATGTTTTGGGGGAAATGGGGAAATGGAGATGGGGTGACCTCCCCCCAACCCCATCCCCATTTCAATATATTTATGGGGGAAATGGGGATGGGGGGAGGTCCCCCCATCCCCATCCCCATTTCAATTTGGGGATGAAAATCATCCCCATCCCCACCCCATTCCCCATTTTTCCCCAAAAATAATTCCCCAAATGGGGATGGGGATGTGGGGATGGGGATGGGGATGTGGGGATTGGGGATCCGGGGAAAAATGTGCATCTCTACTAGTTATATACAAAGAAGTAAATATCACTTTCATAATATTAGTTTCAATGGATATATCCAATATTCAAATTTATGAAAATAATGTAAGTAATATCGAAAATATAACTAAAATTATGATATATTTATATTGGTACCACTAGAATTCTGAAAGTATTGCTGAAAAAATTATAGCACAATTCTCTCCGGATATATCATATACAATCAAATTCTGAAATACATGGAATTGAAAGGGATGATGTTACTCCAATGATATACAAGAAGTTCATGCTAAGGTCATTTCATAAACAATAAAGTTACCAACTCTAAAGCTCAAGCTAAATCAGTATTTTGGTAAAAACCGTTCACCTGAGCTTGCGATGGAGTTCTTATATAGCCTTTTGTTCTATTCACAGACAGTTTCTATGTGAATGCCACTCATCAGAGCAGGAAGCTTAAAAGCATTGAACTATCAGTTCCGATCACCAGTCGTAAGCCTTAGAAACCGAACCACATAAGTGATTCACATAACTTTGGTGGCTTTCATCATCAGTACTACTTCCTTGTGGCAAGAACGTTTGTTTCGGGACATTGGGGTCTCACATACTCTTTCGTTTGGCTCCCCAAACTCTTCAGTTTGGCTCCATTGGCATCTGCCTGATAATACTATATGCCTCATCATCAATTTGATGCCTATAGAAGGGTAATTTCATCGAATACGTGGCGTGTGACCCCCGTTTCACCGCGAGCAGCATAGGCTCTCATCAATTTGATGCCTATAGAAGGGTTTGGGTGGAGTTCTTGGTTGATGATGATCTTGGCATGGAGTTTTTTTCAATGTTTTGATATCTGGGTATAGGTCCAATATTTGAAAAAATGAATCCTCAGTGAGAACTGTGTTGTTTCGGATTGGTGAAATTAGGGTTTGTATTTGTTTGACAGTTGAAAAATGGCTGGAAAGAAGAGTAAATGCATTCATGAGTCAGTGTTGTTAATCGAAAATGAGGTTTTATTTATAAAACCCCGGTGACATGACATGGTTGAGGAACGATGTATCTAATCCCCTTACTTCTATTTGAAAATATATGATACATCCCCTTCTATTTGAAAATATACTGCCCGTGATTGATTATATCCAAAGATAACCAATCTGCTAATCTCCTTATAATGGATTTAGCTAATTTAATGGAATGATAGTATTATCGGGACAATCGGTAATCATTGGATTACATTTATACAATTAAATACAATCTAGTAAAATTCTCATACCACTAACACAACTAGATTGTTGTTTGATGTATTCAAATATAGTCCATGACTAGGTATATATAAAGAAGTAAATATCACCGAAGAAACTTGCCAATGTTCCCGAGCACATATCAAAGGCATCATCATCTTGAATTCTAGAAGCGCCTGTCAAAGATTCCTCTCCAACTGAGACAGATGAAGGAATTGGCCGCTCACTTTCTTGCGTCAAATCAGCTACTCTATTTTCCAATATATGAATCGCCATTGCCATTTGAGAAAGACACTAAAGCCGAGTACCCTTCTCTGTAGAGAAAACTCAAGAAAACTTTACGGCACCCAAACTCAGCCATATCCTTAGCTAAGACTTCGAGGACCTTATCCGCGAAAAACTCACCAAAATTCTCCTTTTCATCTTTCACGGATTCTTTTGAACATTCAACAGAGGATTTGCCTTAGGTATGTGCTACTTGTTGCTTTTATATGTCCTGTTTGGTTGCCGTGAAAATGCAGGAAAATCAGTGTGATTGAATTTTTTAAATTTTATTTCTTTTCGTTGGATAGATAGATACATGCAAATATTAACAAATTAGAGCTAGTAAGGTTGTGTTTGTTTGCCTAGAAAAGGATTAAACTAATATTTTTTTTTTTGTAGTAATTTTGGTTGTTAAATTAGAGATTTTTTTTATTAAAAAATGTGATATTGCATGTGTACAGTTTCATTGGTGAAGTGTAATCTTCGTCGAAGCTATCGGTGTGTATGTTTTTTACGGTTTAGGCGTAGGAAGTATAGTCTGAAAGTTGTGTTATTGTTTGTTGTGATGATGATCAGAGATAGAGAGGAGAAATTTCAGCAGTTACAGAGGCCTCAGCAGTTAGGCGATACATCAGTGAGCATGTGGTCGACACCAACTGTTAGACGTATGACGAAGATTGTTTGCACGATTGGTCCATCAACTAACACGAAGGAAATGATATGGAAGATGGCTGATCGAGGCTGGGATGAATGTTGCTCGTATGAATATGTCTCACGGAGACCATGCATCGCATCAGAAAGTTATTGATTTGGTTAAGGAATATAATGAGCAGTCCAAAGACAATGTTATTAAGAATCCATTCAATCACCAAACAAATCAATTTTTTTTCATTAATTTTTTTTAATCTGTGCACCAAGTTTTTCGGTTTACAAACCAATTAAATTATTAAGAATTTATAGTTAAATTAAAGTAAAGTGAGTGAGTGAGTTGTATTTGAGAACCGTGTAGACTTGATCAAGTTTTGAAACTGTTTATATATATATATATATATATATATATATATATTAAAAAATAGAACTACAACCGTAACAACGTTCTATTCAATCACAAAACAATAATAAAAATGAAAGTAAAAAAATTTTGTTAAAACATGGGTGTATGAAGATATTTTGTGAGTGGCAGTAGAGCCACCTATATTAAAATTAGTATTCTATGTAAAATATTTTTTTTCTGTAATAACTCTAAGGTGGCATTTGGTTACCATGGTGGAATGTTAATTTGAATGGTAATGGAAATAGGAATTGGAATGGAAATGAATGGAAATCTGATTTCTTTGTTTGGTTGGGACTTTAGAATCAATATTTGAATCAGTATTATTTTGTTTGGTTAACAACTGAATGAAATTGAATTAACTGTATTTTGACCAAAATACCTCTAATTATAAAACATTTATAATAACCTGATAGCTTATGGATAATAATAATAAAATATGAAAGTATATATAATATTATATATATTATTATAACATATAACATATTATACATATATATTATATAATATATATAAATATATTATAACAACATAATATATATTATTAATACATACATTACATAATAATATATATAATATAAATAATATTATATATATTTTAATATATATTTATTATATATAATATATAAGATATACTATATGTTAGTGATATTAATATTATTATATAATATATAATATATATAATATACATATATATTACATAATAATATATATAATATAAATATTATTATGTAATATATAATATATATTGTATATTATTAATATTAATATTATTAGTAATATTAATATTAGTATATATTATATAATATATAATATATAATATATAATACATATATATATTATAATATATATATATAATAATAATAAAATATAATATATATTTTGGATAATAATAATAAAATATAAAAGTATAAATTATATATTATATAATATATATATAATATGTACATATTATATAATATATATATATATATATTATATTATTACATATAATATATATATATATTATATTTATTATATAATAGTATAATATATATGATATATATATATATATAATATAATACATATAGATATATATATTATCAATATGTAATACTTATATATAAATAGATATTTATATATCATTATATATATACTATAATTATATAATATATGATAATATATAATACATATATATATATATTATATGTAATATATATTTATATATCATTATATATTTTTTAATAATATAATATATAATAATACATATATTATTTTATATATAACAATATATTATTTTTGGAAATGAGGGTATTTTTGGAATAGAGTTGGGGCATATGAGGGGATTTATGGAATACCAATTTTAGTTTGGAATTGGAATGGGCATTCCATTAGTTTTTGGATGGAAAGCCCATTCCACTAAAATGGTGGAATCAACATTCCAATAGAATCCCCATTCCATTCAACTTTAACAAACCAAACATTAGAAATGATTTTCTTTCCATTCCATTCCACCCAATCAAACATGGCATAAGTTCTCTCTCTCCTTCTCCAACAACAAATTCTTCCAAATCTTCTGCACCAAACCAGAAAAAAAAAATTATAAAAATATCTTGGACTTCAAAAGCTATTTTTTTTTATATTCATTATCGACGTATTATGTTTCCAACAAAATAAGAAAATCTAGAATACAATAGAATAAATGTCTCTTTTAGAATGCTAAGGCCAAAAATCCATCTTGATTTATCTATGAATTCTCTATTGTTGATACCACACCCGTAGAAGGTATTGATTTGGAAGGAATCATTGCAAAATACCTTATAAAAAAATGATTCCTTCTTACGTGAAAGGAGTTTTGATTAATATTAGTGTTAAAAAAATCAAAATTCCCTATATATCCTTCAATATGTCATAAATGAATACAAATTAAATCTGAATGAATGGTATCCTTTAAAAAAAAATTAATCATACAAACAACCTAACACATCATTTTATTTATGTTTCAAAAAGAAAAATAAGGTTAAATAGCATTACTTAATTCAAGAACCAATCTGTTTAAAAGATAACATACATATATTCTTAAAAAAGTGCAAATTTTTCTTCATTGAAAAGTTAATCAATTTGTTTAAAAGATAACAAACATATATTCTTATAAAAAACAAAAACTTTCGACATTGAAAAGTTTCATATCTTAATTTTCATAGATAAGTTTTCTGTTGTGCGTGTTCTAGATTTTCATATTGTGTTGGAAACATAGTACACTGATAATGAATATAAAAAAAATAGCTTTTGAAGTCCAGGATTTTTTTTTCAGTTTGGTGTCTAAGATTTAGAAGAATTTGTTATTGGAGAAGGAGAGAGAACTTAGAGTTATTATAGTAAAAAAAATATTTTACAGAGAATACTAATTTTAATATATATATATATATATATATCAATTTCTTTCATATATATTTTCAAGAAACAAATCAAACCATCGGATGAAACCAATGCTTAGATTTGGATTTCCTTATATCAGTGCACACTGATAAGAAAACCACTGATAATATAATATATATATATATATATATATATATATATATTATGAGGAAAACTATATATTTTAGTCCACATTTGCATTTATATTTTGTTTTTATGTAATTTTAATAACTAAAGTTAAATTTTATGTTTTTTTTTAAATAAATTTATGTTTTTTTTAAAATAAATTTATGTTACCAACATGTTTAAGATGTGGTTTCAAGTTGTATAATATTTACTTTAAAATACAAAATCAAAGAAGAAATATATTTTTTTTCCAACTAGACATCAAACAATATATTGTATTATTTTAATACATTTTAATTATCTAATACAATATAATACATAACAACAAACATACCCTTACAGCTTTCTGGTGCTTCAATGTAGAAATTAAGCGGTTCATTTGCAAAGCTATCTTTAATTATCACAATAATTTTGAGAATTAAAGAAACTCGAAATGCCTAGTATATTTTTGTGCATCGGGCATCCCCGCCCTAAAATTTTTGACATGTTTATCTTACACATGCTTTTAATGTATAAATCTAGGGTCCAAATTTATTGAAATATATATTGGTGAAAATATTGAAAATATTGTTAGAATTATGATATTTTCATATATTAATAAAATGACCAAGGTACATATAATCTTAATTCACTTCAATGTTCAAAGTAATGGTGTAAAAGGGGGTTGGCACGACCCACTTCAACACGGCCCACCCGGACCGTTAAGGAAAACGGGCCTGGCCCGGCACAGCACGCCACTTTGGCGTGCCGTGCAAGCCAGGCCCGTTTTCCTAAATAGGGGCCCGACACCGCCCCTCCGTACCGTACCGCGTGACGCGTGCCGTGCCGGACCGGTCCGTGAGCTTAATTAGGCGGGCTAAAGGGGCCGGCCCATGCCCATACCCAATTTTTTATATATATATTTTAATTTAATTGTCATAACTATTATATTGTTTTAACAAATTAACTTATGTATTTCTAATTGTAATTCATTTATCTTAATTATTATTTTAGTACAATAAAAAAATGTTTATAATAATAGATTATAGATACATTTATTATTTTATTTAATGAATTAATTCAAAGAATAAATAAAGATAAAACATGAAAGAAAATAAAAGTAGATAAAAATATGAAATGAAGAATTCTTTATTTATTTCGGACTTTCAGTATTACATATTTACATGATTGCCTCATTAAAAACCTTACTAAGAAAACCCAGTGGGATAAAAACTTGGTAAGGGAAAAAGAGTGCAATCGTATTACAAGTAAATGTAAATGTACATGTACAACCTAGTTCTGGACCTGGTTACTGCCGGAACCCTCATCATATAAATTGGAGAAATTTTGAATAAATTGTTCGTCTACCGTTTCATTTTGCATCCTCTTTCAAGCATGCTCTCAATCCCGAACGCATATTAATACCTCCACCATCTTTGGAGTCAAACAACTTCTTCTTGGTTCAATAATTCGTCAACTCGTGCTGAATGCCTGTTCTGAAGACACAGTGGACACAGAGATAACCAGTATGTCACGTGCTAGGTGTGACAAGACCGGATACCTGTAGCTATAGGTCTTCCACCATAACAACAGATTAAAATTCTCCGTGTTTTCGTCGGCATCGAACTGTGCTTCAAAGAACATATTCAGTTCGGCACCAGAAGATGCAGCAGATCGTGTAGTTGAAGAAGAAGAACTTGCTGATTTGTCTTTTTTCCGACGTTTGAGAATGCTCCAACTTGTCGGCAACGGTTGTGTGTCCGGTTCTGGTGATGGTTCCGTGTCAACGCCGCCAAACCTGCGCTCATAAATACTAAAAACTTCGAACAACTTGTTTCGAATGTTAGTAATCTAGTCGGAATAATCTACTGAAAATTTATTACCAATAAACTCAAGCAAATATTCTAAACCAGCTAATTTAATTCTAGGATCTACTATAACATCTAAGGCATAAAGGAAAGACATTTCATACCAGTATTTTTTAAACTTGGTCTCCATGGCAACAACTGCAGGGCAAGCATGTCTTCTTCCCTATAAGTGTTTAACAGGTTAGACATTTCCACAATCTGATGGATTGCCTGGGAAGATGTGGGGTAATAGACCACAGAAAGAGTTACAGTGGCATTGTAAAAAACCTTTAAAAATTCAACAAAAATCTTTACCACATACCAATCGTCTGGTGTCAGTGATTGAGCAGGTGGACAGCCACTTTCGGCCAATTTCATGTTATAAAAATTGAAATAGTTGTATCATATTCCAAGCAATTTTTCAGCATTAAGTAAGTAGAGTTCCACCTTACCGGCATATCAGTTTGGAATCGTCGGGGTCGTAGACCGTTTAATGTACAGTGTCTGCCAAATTCTTGAAATCTTGGATTAGAGCTACCGATCCAAGAAACGAAATCTCTGATGCGTTCTATACGATCGCTTACTTCCTTCAAACCAAACTCTACAACTAAATTTATGATATGACATGCACAGCGTTGATGGAAGAAATAACCCCCCAGCTTGCGGGATGTTTCTTTCAGTAAACAATGCAATAGACCTAGTATTTACCGATGCATTATCTAATGTGATAGAGAGGATGCGATGAGTTATGCCATAAGTTTCTAAAATAGAAAGAATGACAGCAAAAATATTGTCTGCGGTATGTGCAAAATCCATAGGACGAAAACCAAGAATATTTTTTTGTATCCTATATTCAGAGTCTAAATAGTGTCATGTGACATATAAATAGTCATGTTTGGAACATGCGTTCCAAATATCGGAAGTTAATGCAATTGAGACAGTTAGATGCTGTAATTCAACAGTCAAGTCATCTTGTTGGGTTTTAAACATTCTTATCAAATCGTTCCTAGTGGTAGTTCTAGAAACAATTTGCATTTGGGGGTTGTATGCAGATGTGATAAATTTTTGAAAAAAAAACAGTCACCGAAATTAATAGGTTGATCAGTTTGTGCAATGTACCGTGCCAAACATTCTCTAGCATGCGCGGCGTCGTTTTGCCACGTCGTAACGGACCCGTTTAAGTACTGTTGTAGTTGTGTCTGGGTTGTAGTGGGTACATGTACGTGTTTGGGCATGCATTTTTCCATATGCCTTCTCAAATGACCGGTTCGACCCTTAGTAGTGGTATAGTTCTTAGGACAAAACTTAAATTTGGCTCTGGGGCCGACCGTACCGTCTGGGAGTGTCATTTCTACTACGTCAAAACACTGTCATACGTCTGATGTTAACCTCTTAGATTTGGTACATGATGTCGGTGTGGCGCCGGAACCAGAAGGTCTCGCTACGGTTTCTGCCGGACTGGAGAAATCAAAATCATCGTTCAGCATGTTTAGACCTTCTGGAAATATGGATGGTTAGGATCCATTTCCTAGAAAAAAAAATATCAGGTCATTAGTCATTAATAAATATTAAAATTAAAATGATTATTTTACTAACAAAAATTATTAAAATTAACTCCTGCACATAAAATGATTATTTTACTAACAAAAATTATTAAAATTAACTCCTACACATAAAATGATTATTTTACTAACAAAAAATATTAAAATTAACTCACACACATAAAAATGATTATTTTACTAATAAAAAATATTAAAATTAACTCCTACACATAAAATGATTATTTTACTAACAAAAAATATTAAAATTAACTCCTACACATAAAATGATTATTTTACTAACAAAAATTATTAAAATTAACTCATACACATAAAATGATTATTTACTAACATTAATTATTAAAATTAACTCCTATACATAAAATGATTATTTTACTAACAAAATATATTAAAATTAACTCCTACACATAAAATGATTATTTTACTAACATAAATTATTAAAATTAACTCACACACATAAAAATGATTATTTTACTAACAAAAAATATTAAAATTAACTCATACACATAAAGTGATTATTTTACTAACAAAATATATTAAAATTAACTCACACACATAAAAAATGATTATTTTACTAACAAAATATATTAAAATTAACTCCTACACATAAAATGATTATTTTACTAACAAAATATATTAAAATTAACTCCTACACATAAAATGATTATTTTACTAATAAAAAATATTAAAATTAACTCACACACATAAAATGATTATTTTACTAAAAACAAATTTTAAAATTAACTCCTACACATAAAATGATTATTTTACTAACAAAATATATTAAAATTAACTCCTACACATAAAATGATTATTTTACTAACATTAATTATTAAAATTAACTCCTACACAAAAAATGCTTAATTTACTAACAAAAATTTTTAAAATTAACTACTAAAAATAAATTGTTTAATTTACTAAAAACAAAAATTAAAATTAACCCCTACACATAAAAATGATAAATTTACTAACTAAATAAAATTAGTAACTAAAGTATAAACATAAAATGATAAATTTACTAACTAAACAAATATATTAAATTTAAAACATAAAATTAAATAATAATACTTAAATAAAAATGTACCTTTGAAGTTTGAACTTTGGTATCTTGTTGGAGAGATTAGAGAATAATAGTTATATAATAGTAAATTACTAATAAAGTATTATAATAGTATATTAGTAGTGTAGAATAGTAGAGAGAGAGAGTAAGAATGAAATTAAGAATAATTGAAATTGTATAGAGAGTTTGAGAATGAAGAGATTAAGAGAATTAGAGAAAGTGAATGAAAAGTAGAATGAGTGGGAGTATTTATAGAAAAATTAGAAAAGTTGGTAAAAATATAAAAGACAAGAGTTAAGGGGGCAAAATGCAATTGTTACAGCTTTTTAAAAAAATAACCGTTATATTAAAAAAAAAATTAAGAAGTAATTCGGTTGGCCCAACGGCCGGCACGGCGTGCCGACCGTTAGGCCTGTCACGCTGTGCTGCCGTGCCGGGCCGGGCCAGCACGCCGTTCCTGGAATCACGACCAGGAACGTGCCAAGAATGGGGGCCGTGCCAGGCACGGCCCGCCATCCTTGGCACGATCCGGGTTGTGATTCCAGGCACGTCGCATAGTTACACCACTAGTTCAAAGACAAATGCTTAGAGGTTGTCCGGTAAGAGATTTTTTGGATGTTTTTATTTTTGTTTTTCGAAAACAATTTCAAATTTACGTCTGTTATTCGTTTTTCATTTTGTTTTCAAAAAACAAAAACAAAAACAAAAACAAAATAGAAAACAAAACTAGTGTTAAAATTGAAAAATATAGAAAACAGATTAAACATGTTTTCCATTTTGTTTTTCTAAAAAAAACTCACTTCTTTTCTTTTCTTCTTCATTCGACCATTCTTCTTTCTCTTCTTCTTCATTCAAGCGCAGATCGGCCCACCGATTTGCTCTACTTCTTCGTCGCCAATCTGCCCTCATTTTCGTTGTCGATCTACTCATCTTTTTCGCGGCCAATCGACTTTTCTTCTCATTCACTTGATCTGCTCTTATTCTTCTTCTTCAGCTGATTTGCCCTTCTTCTTCTTCTTCTTCAGTTGATCTGTCATTCTTCTTCTTCAACTAATCAATCTACTTGTTTTCTTCTTCCTCAACCAATCTGGTTGTCTTCTTCTTTTCATTCTCCTCTAGAGAGTCTCATGAACAAAAGAGATTGATGCGTAATGATCAGTTTGTGGAGAGTGCTTTTTCCTCAACCAATCTGGTTGTCTTCTTCTTTTCATTCTCCTCTATAGAGTCTCATGAACAAAGGAGATTGATGCGTAATGATCAGTCTGTGGAGAGTGCTTTTCAGACAAAGCTCAATCTAAAACAACAAAAATTGTTCAAGAAAAACAGTTTAAAAGATGACCATCAGAGAGGTGATCGAAGAAAATGGAATAAAAGGGAGTCTTGCAAAAAGGAAAACAACAGAAATCACAGAGATTATGTTGTTGATGATTCTAAGCCTGCTTGCAAGATTGGCAAAAAGTATAACCATGATACTCCAAATTGCTGGCATCATGGAAAGCCTCAGTGCTTTAATTGTAAAAAGTTTGGGCATGTTGAAAAAGATTGCAGATACAAGCAGAATGCCAACCAAGCTAAAAAGGAGAACGATGACGAAGACACCTTATTTTATGCTTGCCAATCTGCTGTTGAAGAAAAAGACAGTACATGGCACCTTCACAGTGGCTACAACAATCACATGTCAGGTAATGAGAATATATTTCTTGATGTTGATTCTACAATTACACCTAAAGTAAAACTTGGAAATGGTTCTATTGTGGAATCAAAAGGGAAAGGGAGAATTTCTGTTGAAACAAAAAAAGGAACAAAATATGTGAATGATGTGTTGTTTGTGCCTGAATTAAATCAAAATTGATTAAGTGTTGGTCAGCTTGTTGAAAATGGCTATCGTCTTCATTTTGAGGATGGTGGTTGCACTATTTTTGATAAGAAAGAGAAAGATTTGGTGATTGCATATGTATAGATGAAGGGAAATAGAAATGTTTCTATTGATCTTCATTGTGGTGCTATTATGGCCTTGAAGAGTGAAGTGGTTCAAGACACTTGGTTGTGGCACAAGAGGTTTTGTCATTTGAACTTTAATGGTCTGAAGCTTCTTAAGCAGAAAAACATGGTGAATGGGCTGTCAGAGATTGAATCAGTTGCAGATACGTGTGAAGGGTGCATTATGGGCAAGCAATACCTAATTTCATTTCCTAGACAAAGTTCTTGGAGAACAAGAGCACATCTGGAGCTAGTTCACACATATATTTGTGGACAAATGTGAACTCCCTCAATAAGCCAGCAAATGTACTTTCTCTTGTTCATTGATGATTTTTCGAGGATGATATGGGTATATTTTTTGAAGGAAAAATCAGAAACTTTTCTTGTATTCAAAAGATTCAAAGCATTTGTAGAAAAACAAAGTGGCTGCGGCATTAAAACAATTCGAAGTGACAGGGGATGTGAGTACACCTCTAAGGAATTTGAAAGTTTCTGCAAAGATGAAGTGATTTGGAAGCAATTGACAGCAGGATACATCCCTCAGCAGAATGGCATCACAGAGAGGAAAAACATAACCATTGTGGAAATTGCCACATCAATGCTCTGTGAGACGTGTTTGCCTAAATGTTTTTGGGTAGAGGCTGTCCATACAGCTGTATACATTCTCAATAGAAGTCCAACCAAAGTAGTGAAGAATCAAACTCCATTTGAAGCTTGGATTGGATTCATGTCTTCGGTAAGACATTTTCGAATTTTTGGTTGTGTATGTTATGCTCATATACTTTCTGAAAAAAAGAACCAAGTTTGATGAGAAAAGCAGAAAATCTGTTTTTGTTGGGTATAGTTCCATCACAAAGGGTTATCGATTTCATGATGTTGAAACCGATAAACTAATTATGAGCAGAGATGTAAATTTTGATGAAAAGTCAGCTTGTGATTGGAAGAAGAAAAAAGAACTTGAACAGCCTCCTGATATTCTTCAATCACAAGATGCATCTTTGTATCCTACGTCATCATCAAACTTAGCAAGTTGAAGCACAAGTACAGATTCTTCTTCTCCATAAACTCCTCAGACAATAATGTGAATGCCAGGAGGTGTTTTTCAGTCGCCATCAAGTTCTGCAAATTCAAGCTCCAGTAGACTTTCGTCTCCTGAGAGTCCTCTAGGAAATGCTTGTTTGTTTAGTGACTTGTATCAGTTTTGCACTTTTTATGTAGTTGAACCTGAATTTTTTGAAGAAGCTCAACAACATGAAGTTTGGATGAAAGCAATGCATGATGAAATTGCTGTAATTGAGAAGAAAAATCAAACCTTGCAGCTTGTTGATCAACCGAAAGATCGAGAGGTCATTGGAGTTAAATGGATATTCAAAACAAAATTTAATCAAGATGGCATCATTCAGAAGCACAAGGCAAGGCTTGTTGCTAGAGGATTTAGTCCACCAGGTATCGATTTCTATGAAATATTTGCACATGTTGCAAGACTTGAAACAGTCAGAACCTTGATTGCTCTTGCTGCACAAAAGAGATGGAAATTTAATCAGCTTGATGTTAAGTCAGCTTTTTTGAATGGAGTTTTAATGGAAAAAGTATATATGGAGCAGCCGCAAGGTTTCCTTGCAGGAGGGGAAGAAAATAAAGTTTGGAGGTTGAGGAAGGCCTTTTACGGGTAGAGGCATGCTCCATGAACTTAGTATACTGAAATTGATAAATATTTTACTATAAGAGGTTTTCAGAGAAGTCAAAATGAGCATACACTTTATATGTTGGGGAAATGAGTTGTTATTCTCATTGTTTCAGTGTATGTCGATGATCTAATTTGCACTGGCAATGATAAGAACATGATTCTACAGTTCAAGAATGATATGATGAACACTTATGAGATGAGTGATTTGGGATTACTTTATTATTTTTTGGGAATTAAAGTATCTCAAATGAAAAATGAGATTTTCATTTGTCAAAGAAAATACATAGAAAATATTCTTAAAAAGTTCAATTTGTTGGGATGTACTACGTACTGTGGACATTCCATTAACTGCAAATGAGAAATTGAAGAAAGAAAAAGTTAAGAAGGTTGATGTTGCAATATACAGAAGCCTTATTGGTAGTATCTTGTATCTCATTGCCACCGGACCTGATATAATGTTTGATGCAGGATTGTTCTCTAGATACATGCAGGAACCAAGTCAGGTTTACATTGGAGCTGCAAAAAGAGTTTTAAGACATTTGCAAGGTACTGTTGATTATGGGATTTTGTATAAGACAAGAGAAAATTCAAGATTAATTGGGTATTCCGATAGTGATTGGGCCGGTTGTCTTGATGATATGACTGCACTTCAGGTTATGTGTTTTCTTTTTGTTATGTAATATGTTTATGGTTTCAAAGAAACAAAAAGCCGTTGCTCAGTCCAATGTTGAAGCAGAATATGTTGCTGCTGCCAGTGGCGGACCCAGAAATTTTAACGAGGTGAGGCACTTGAACAAAAAACAATTATTTTAAAAACATTAATGAAAATTTAAAATCATAATAAAATGTGTTTTTTTATATAAAAAATGATGGTATAATGAATTTTTAATAGTAAAAAAAATAGAATACTTACTCGAAATGAATTAAATAATCTTACATTTAAAAGAACTAAAAGCAAGAAACAAAATATTAAAAAAAAATAAACAATAACAAGAAAAACAACATGAACAATGAAAAAATATAGTATTTATTCGTGAAAAAATTAAAATATAGTTTTATAATAAAAAAATTTGTTTTGTATTTATAATAAAAAATTTTGTTTTGTATTTATAATGAATTCACTTTAAATTTATACAAACATAATTGATTAATAAATATTACTGTTTTTAAAATTTTTTTATTTTTCTAATTATTGATTCTAAATAAATTAGAATAATAAAATAAAGAAAAATATAAAGGATAAAATAAAACTAATCTTAATAATGGGCGGACTATTTTAATATAATAAATTTAAAATTGAGATTTTAGGGTTTATTGATTGGATATGTTAGGTATGTCAAACTAAAAATATTAGAAATAAAAAAATTTCAAAATAATAATAGATAAGATAATTTACTATATAATAAAATTGAATTAAGTAAACCACAATTTAAGGGTAGTTAAGAATTTAACAATGACAGGAAAAAGAAAATGAATTATTTTGTTGTAGTAGAAAATGGAAATTTGATAAAGGAATTGGAAACGAATGTAAAATAAAAATAGATATTAAAAGGTATTCGTTTTGTTTATGGTGAGAATTGAACCAGTGACAAAACTAATGAATTGAAGACAACAGACCAGCAGTGCTATATAACAACATATGACATAGTGTGTTATTTGTGATATATATATAAACATAAAATGATTTTTTTTGAAAATTTGAGGTGGGGCACAGGCCCCACCTGGTCTCTATGTGGGTCCGCCCCTGGCTGCTGCCAAAGCAACTTCTCAAGCTATATGGCTTCGTAGAATTCTTGAAGATATGGGTGAAAACAAGAAGGTGGAACCATTTTGTATTGCGATAACAAGTCAGCCATTGCTATTGGTAAAAATCCAGTCAGTCATGATCATACATAACATATTGCAATCAAATATCATTTTATTAGAGAATCAATTCAGAATGGAGAAATTTAGTTGGAGCATTGCAGGACTCAAGAGCAGCTAGCTGATATACGGACCAAGGCACTTCCTAAGGAAAGATTTTGTTTTCTCAGAGAGCAGATTGGAGTTGTGAAGAAAGTGCATTAAGGGGGAGTGTTGGAATTAATGCATTTATTGTGAATCCTGGAGTTCAGTTCTCCAGAGTAGTTGGTAGTTGACTAGTTGGCATCAATATTTATTTACTGTTGTAGAGTTATTATGTATTTGATATTTCATAGATAACAATCTAGAGTTATCTACAATCTCTTTATATTGAATTGTAACTCAGTTTTAATAACATAGAACATCAGAGCTCTGCAGTAGCAACTCAAAATATATTTCACCATTATCTTGTTTACTCAAATATTTCTCTAACAAAGATCTTATCAATTGTGTTGGGTTGTGAAACTTGAATCAATAATAGTTTCCTATTATATTTAGGATTGATTTCCTATCTTAATTAAGGGCAATGTTTTATTATAAAAACTCTTGTATATTTAGTTTTTTTTTTGTTATGTAAGCATGAAAGAGAGAGAGAGAGAGAGAGAAATATTGAGGGGTGAATTGATGGAGAGTGGTTCACTGTTTTAAACACCAATTTGATAGTAGAAGTTGAGTGTCGATGTATTTCATAGATGTAGTCCTACGCAAAACCACGTAAAATCTCGTGTTTCTTATATTTTTCTTTGTCTTTGTGTGTTTTGATTATTACTTTGGGTTTGCATTTCGTGTGTTTTGATTATTATTTTGGGTTTACATATTCCGTAACAAATTGAACTAGCTCGTGCCGAAAAAAGATTTATATTTTATTTTCACACCTTGACACCATATTTATGTAAAGAATAACATCTCAAAGTTGTAATTTGAACTCCAAAATTAAAACTAGCATTCGAGCTAATGATTGTACTCTAGCTGATGGTGTTCCAGCCGATGATTAGGAATTAAGTTGATCACATGATCAAGATTTTGATCTTGCAATAAGTCAAGAATCAAATAAAATAAGTAAATGGGTAGAACTCAACTTAACACATTTGACTGAGACTTCATCCATCTATATAGAAATGAGTACAACAATTTTACACCAATATGGAAATTGTACATATCGAAACACAAATAGATAAAATATTATCTTTGTGAGTTGTTGGCTACAATCTTATCATAATCTTCTTTTAAACTGGTAGATTAATAACTCTCTTCAGTAACCTTATTAGATAATTCAACTTGGGAATTATTATCGTAAACACAATACAACAATCAAATCAATTTGATCTAGCTAAAAGAAAATGCAAGCCAACACTATCAAGAGTGGAACATAACTTGATAGAGTGGCTATCTAGAAGTCTAGCAGGCAGTAGAAGTTAGTTAGCAAATGAATCTTAGTTGACATCAGCCTTTGCCAAGCTACCTAAAGTTAGTTTCATTTGTCCGGAAAATTAGTTAATGATCATGATCATAATTTAGTGAAGTGGTTAGCCATTAATTGTGATTAACTCTTAGCTTTGTATATATATATATATAGCTTAAAGTCGGTTAATGATAATTAGTTACAGAATTTTCCAGATTGTTTTCTCTTTTATTCTTTCTCAGTTTTGTCTGCAAAACCGCCATTAGAGAAGCTAGAAGAACTTCAAGCTTCTCGAGCATTTAATCAAACACACAACTACTTCTTTCAAACACCTCTGTTTATATGGTATCAGAGTCTATTGACTAAACGTCAACAATCCTATGGATTCTTCTTCCCAAACCTGTCACCATTGACCTGCATTCGAATCCTCCATGGGCTTAACTTCACTCGCCAAAACTTTGAACTTCAACTTACATGTCAAGCTTGACAAAATCAACTATATGAATCAGAAAGGTCAAGTCATAGCTGCCATTCGAGCTCTTGAACTCGAAGAGTTGATTTCTTGTACTCAAACAACTCCTGAACGCTACATTGAAGAAGTTGGTGACAATGGAAACGTTAAATTCGGTCGACCAAATCCTAAGTTCAGATCATGGAATAAAGCTGACTAATTGGTTGCTTTGCTAGTTGTATTCCACCAAAAGTAAAGGAGTTTTAGGTCAGGAAAACAAATTGACATGGAAGTCGGAATTCTAACTCTCAATAGTAGTCAACAACACAAAACAATCCTTCTGTTCAACATAACACTACTAATTATCATGCTAACTGAGCACATAATTCAACCTATTTTGCTTCACCTAAAGTTTTTAATGACTCTTCCATGGTATGTATATAGTGGAGCAACAAATCAAATCATGTCACTGGGAATCAACAACTTGACACTATGTTCAGAGTACGAAAGCAATGACAAAATTCTCGTTGGCAAATGGTAATAACTTCCATTATCTCATATTGGTAGTTCATTATATAAATACACAACTTGTTAAGTTTCTCGCTCTTGATACAATCTTACATGTAACTTCTATAACCAAGATTTGGTTAGCATTTCTAAGATAACAAAAGAAAATAGAATTTCAGTTGTATTTGATGGGCGATTCTTGTGTGTTTAAGTACACGAATTCGGGAAGGCTTTAATCAAAGGAATACTCAAGGATGACTTTACGGTCTTGAGTTGCCTTAATCAAATAGTCAAGCTTTTTTTATAAGTTTTTGTCGTTAGAGTACAATGAATGAAAAATCGATAATATTCCTAATATTTCTACTGATATTATTATTTTCGTATCCCAATGATACTAATATCGATATGGGGTATATTGTTATTTCTGTAAAAATATCATAGAAAATTTTAAAAATATCGACATCAATGAACCTATATAATTTTACGTAACATCGTAGATATTTTTGGAAATATCCATAAAATACCCTATATATTATCGTCAATTTAAAGGGAGAAATTTAAGATATTCACATATCCTTTTATCTATTTTTTTCGTTTAATTTTATAATTAAATAAATTATGTACTCAAATAGTCACATTTTTGCTTTTTTATTTGTGTTGATGTTAATATATTCCAAACAAACCATATAACAATCTATAACTATAATTTATGAAATCATATTGTAATTTTTTTTTTCACCAAGAATCTCATTATTAACTTTAATTTTTCAAACAAGATTCTCATAAGCTTTTTTTAATTATTTTTAAATATTTTTATTTTTATTTTTTTCAACAAGAATCTAATAATTATTTTTTGTCTTTTAAAGTACATACAATCTTTCGATAAGTTTTGAATCCATAAAGTTCAGGGATCTCCGATTATCATTCTACATAGACACATGATTTCCTTTATATGAAAGGACAGTGTAAAGAAATCAATAAGTGACATGTTTATGATTATATTGAAAATTATTCAAATTGTATGTTATGATATCTGTATTATATGAATCAAGATACTAGCAATATTATGTTTGAACCATCTAGGTCTTTATTTTTGTATTAAAATTTATATGATTTACATGATGCAAGCTAATAAAAACTAAAGTTTTAACTTTTAATGAATGATTTTTAATACTTTTATGGAATAATTTATATTGGCCAATTTATTTTATCTTATATAGATGAATATTGAGCAAATTTTAGGTGCAAATTTGGATCAGATCGGATCTTGGATTTCTATGTTTAATGTTTATAATTTGTTAGAACTTTTTGAACTTTAAAGTATACATATTCTGAATTGCTTTTATGTTATTTGAAGTACCGTAAAGATTAATAATTTGATTTTGTTAATTTAGGAATGTTTAAACTTTTATATATTAATAATTTCTTCATATGAATATGATTTATTAGATTGGATCATATCGGATTTAAATATTTTATAATTGGATCAGATCGGATTTAATAGTAATTGGATTGGATTGGATCTGATAGGATTCCACTCTAAGATTGGATCGGATCATATACTAATTTCTACGATCCAATCGGATTGTAATGGATCTTGAACCGTAGCAAATTCAATAAATCATATCTGCCAGACACTCTTAGGGGTCGTTTGTTTTTTTCACTTAAAACTTAATGGGTCTGAATTGAACTCATTAAGTTGTTTTGTTTATTTTTTTAAGTGGTCAAACAATTTAAAAATATCAAAAAACAACTTAAAATAAAAAGTAAGAAATCCTGACTTTTAACTTAATTCCAAATCACTGGATTACAATTAAAATATTATCTTCCAAGTCTATCCTCTAAAAAAAGATATATTTCCAAATTTATCTTAATTTGATATGGTATAAAAAAATTTCTTTTAACATATTTCTTATTTAAACAGGTTTTAGAAAAGGAAAAAAAACCTTAATTACTTCTCATAATGAAATTTTTCAAAGATTGAACAATTTAATTTCTCTCTTGCCAAATCCCGGTAAGAACTTTTTTTTATCTAACTATTCGTATAGTACTCAATACATTTGTCTATTATATTGAGTAAATTTCGTGGCTTCAAGATGTTATAGAATTATTGTATATGAAAAATTCAAAAACTTTTTTTTTATTTGGTTTCCGGTGCATATGATCCAGGAAACCAAAAAAAATAAAAATAGTTTCATGAATTATATTCACCTGAAACGTGAACAACATAAAAATTGAACTTGAACTTGCACTTGAACTTTTTCTTGACAATAAATTTAACTTAAACTTTGTTTGCAGAACATGCAAAATTATATTATTCGATTAATTTTTTTATTTTGTTAAATTGAACTTTGTTTGCAAAAAAAAAAAACATACAAAATGTTATAAAGAATGGTGCATGTTAAATTACTTCTTTTAATTAGTTTAGATATAAATGTAAAATTACGTATTTTCAGACAATTTTATTGTTAAAAAACAAACATGTTGACAGTATATTCAGATGTGAGAAAAAAAAAAACATGTCATTCAGGTTCAGATTTCAGTCCCTATTCAGTCTTCAGAAAAATTCAGGACTGTTCAGTCTTCAGACAAAAAAACAAATAACCCGTTAATATAGTTGTTAGATATTATAAGTATTTATAAAGAAATAATTTTTTTTGTTAGATTATTAATTATTTTAACTTTTTTAAAAGCTTCATTATTTTTTTTTGTCAATATTTATTGATATCGATATTTCAGTCCATCATTCCACCAAATCATACCGGTTTTTATATATTATATAGATATCTATACACCAAAAACTTTTTCTCATGACCTAGCTAACAACCAGCTGAAGAACATAAAAATTAGAGGTAGAAGATGGTGAAAATTCCTTGTTATTTAATTAGTCTCACATAAAGATTTTTTGGAACCTTTTGAGTCATGACAATCCATAATAATAATTAAAATTTTCATTTTTAAAAGATGAAAAAAAAAATTATTGTTATTGTAAATTTGTAATTGTTCATTTACCGTACCTGATGATCTTGTCTGCGATTCCAAAGTCCACACTCCACACAAACACATGCGCGCCGATCGTACGGACAGCAGTAGGACACGTGATACATCGGCGTCGCATCACAGCCACGTAAACTAGGGCATCTTACGGAGACGAAATTTTGCAGTCATAAAAACGTCGTATCGGTTCCATTTCTGTTCCACAGCCTCGTATACGAATCAATACTAAAAAGAGGAGACATATCTCGGGTTTGTGCGTGAATTTAATAAAACCCACTTCATGTCCTGATTTCGGATGATGTTAGATTCACGCACAAACTCGTGATCTGTCTTTTCCTCAGTTGTTGTCATTTCAGAGATTTCTAGCTCTCTGGCTCTAATTTTATTGTGGATTCGATGTACTGTAGCTTGAGCTTGGCCAAACGAGACAGGGCGGTGACTTGTTCGGTTTCAATTAGGTACATGTTGTGATTTATTTTTGTAGTCGGAGTGTGTTCATGTCAATTTTAGATTTAAATTGATTGATACGATTTCTGTTTACAGTATTTTCAATTGTGTTTGACTCTTAAATTGATTGATGATTTTATTAGGACATCAACTTGCTGCAAAATGTCTTCAGATTTAGATTTTAATAAGATTAAAATGATTTCCTTTTACAGTATTTTCTATTGTGTTTGATTGAAAAGTTGATTGATGATTTATTTAGACATGAACTTACTGCAAAATGTCTTCAGATTTAACTCACAGATATTTAAGATCAGGATATTTATTCTTGTATGTATAGTCTATAGAATCTACAAGTTCTTGTTTGATTCTAATGGATCGAAGTTTTGTATGTATATTTATTACTTATTATCAAAAGACATGTGGTCGAAACCGTGGAACAGAACAGAGATCTCGAACAGAGATTGGACAAATTGACGTTGATAATCTTTCTAGTTATTTAAGAGAGCAGCTGTATTGAAATCAAAGATTGCAATACATTTATAATTGGTTATAGAGGGACACAATTTCCAGCCAATCATAGAATGTTAAGTGCTTCAAACTTGTTAATGTTCTAAAGGACTGTAAGAGCCTGCACTAGTATTCAGTGATCCAAAACGCGATATAGGGCACTTGCCACGGCAGCCGGCCATGCCGATTAAGGTCTAATCGGCGCTAGGCACCCTAGAGTTGTCGTTTTGAGATTAATTTAAAAACCCCAAAAAACCTTTTTCTTCTCTGGTTAGCTCCAGAGTCTACATTCGCTCTCGAGTCTCGCCTCCACAGCTCCTCCAGCCAGCAGCTCCTCGTCTAGTCGCCGCTGCCGCCTGACTTGTGCCTAGGGCTCTTTAGACCACTGTTAGTATTCCGGCAGTGAAATCTATGAATTTTTCCAGTGCTTTTTGGGTATGTGAATGTAGTACTTGTATGTAAACATCAAAATGTCAACCTAATGAACCTTTTTGGACAGTTAGATCAGGGATCTAGATAAGCCGGTGTGACCTAAAACAACTACCAAGAGTTGTAGGCCATTTTGCTAACAGTAGTAAAATTCTCAAATCAAAACCTAACACTTGTAAACCCGTCTAGGATTGGATAACTGATCGGCAAAACAACCCTGGTCTCCAGTTAGTGATAGCTTGTCGAAAGTTTTAGTGAGAGTTATAAGAATCGTGAGACAACAATCATAAATTATACACACTTGAGGGACTCAATTAAGAAAAACAGATTGATAAAGAACAGAACTATCAAAAGTAGAACAGGTTGGAAAAGAACAGAACTATCATAAGTATAGATTGATATTTGTTATTATATATACTTGATTTTCCTGTTAAAAGAGCTTCAAATAAGATAAAGAAAAAGATCTCCGTTAAAAATATTCTAAAGCAAAACATTTAGCTGAACCAAACTAAATATCCAATTACTTTCAGTTCTATAGTTATAGCATATTCTTAAATTTGTTGATAAACTTATATGTATACCCATTACTCTGACTTCTCTCCTCTTGGTGCTCTGAAGACTCCGCTTCCTGTAATGATATATCATAGTGATGACGACAATAAGCTCCGTTCACTTCGAATGCCTTCAGGAGTTTGAAGAACAATTGGTTGAGAGCGTTATCGTTATTAATCTTCATCTGTGCCTTACAAATCAGAAGAATCTGATGAGCCCTCACTCGGTAATGCCCTTGAACGAGATCTTTGAAATGCACAGGAGGAAACTTAAGTGTACAAAGCATTGCCTCACAATTCAGCATGAAAACCTCTTTGTTACTCTTCTTGGATTGCCCTTCAATGAAAGAGTTGAGAAGTGACTCCTTAACATAAGGAATCCCATTCAAAACATGTTGAATTGAGACAAGTACTTGCAAGATGTCGGATTGCTTTGGATTCCATCTTTGCGAAGTCTTCTTGTACCACTGATTGAAATTTGGGAGACTGGTGGGAACCTTCCCATCTCGAT
This sequence comes from Dipteronia sinensis, assembly GCA_033220585.1. Classification (NCBI taxonomy): domain Eukaryota; kingdom Viridiplantae; phylum Streptophyta; class Magnoliopsida; order Sapindales; family Sapindaceae; genus Dipteronia; species Dipteronia sinensis. The sequence goes on from JANJYJ010000117.1 coordinate 136,375, forward strand.
AGTTAGAATTCAAGTCATTAGAGTGATGGACAATCTCCGGAGGGCGAGCCGGGTAACTACTGGGGAAGTATATGTCAAAGAAGAAGAGTCCATGACAATATGGGGTACCTTCCAATCCAGCAACTGCAACTCTCATGATATCAAATCTTTCTTTGTATGTTCTAACAAAAATTGAACATGGGAGATTCTTCTCCAGAATTTCCCACTCTAGCTGCATCTTCTTGGCTACTTTGCTCTCTGGATCAATACGCTTTGATTTGTCAACGAAGCGATGATCAAATGGGTAATAACATGAAATCTTATCAAAGTTTTTGAATTGTTTGAACCTTTTCTCAACTTCGTCTTCTATCTCTTCAATCTCCCCATATAGACTTGGCTTTTCAATTTTATTATCTTCCATGTTATTCAATTGAGTAGACTCCATAGATTTTGAGCCTTGTTGAGAATAAAAATAAGTACGAGCTTAAATCAGTTAATTAAATAATCTAAAACCAAAGAGTAAATCTGTTAAGGAAAGTAAACAATCTCTTGATGGAGTTGTAATTTCACTATAACTCAAATTCTCGGGTAAGATTTCTTTGACAGCCTTCGTTGGTTTATTTGCAAAGGACACTATGATTACGCGATTAGTACAGAAACTAGAGTTGTGGTTGCAGTCAATTTGAGGTAATTCAGGAATGATTAAAGAAATTAACTAAATTTACTGTGATCACCTTCTTGTTCTAGTTAAAAGATTTCAATTTAATTTAGTATTTCAACAGGAAATTATCTTAACAATTTTTTTTCCTAAATAAGGAATCATGATTAAAAAAAAAACTTTCCTTAAAGATAAAACACCGATTCAACAATGAATCTCGAAAAAAAAACCGTCATAAACAAGAAAACCGACTTCTACACGTTTTCTAAGATAAAATAACACTTTATAAGGTAAAACCCTTCAAATTAATGACCCCTCTAAATTAATACTCAACAGTGGGTCCTAATAATATTAATTAGAGGGGTTCTACTGTGATGTATTTCCGTATAAAAATCTGGTAAATCCGTCCAAATATTTATAGTCAAAATATATTTTTTATTTGGAATATAAGTCAATATGTTTAATTCTATATTTTTTTTATTCATGAAATAAATCCCAATTAAGTGATTAACAATTCAGCCCCAAAATATAACTCAATTAGGTGTAATATAATTTTAGTGGGAATGGTGAAAAATGTCACCTTTTGGGACATGAGTTGCACCGACGTCACTGCTTTAATAAGTTATGTTTAAAAGGCACATATTATGGTGAACTACCAAAATTGCCTTTAAATAATCATTTTTCTATTGTCTTTGTACTTTCATCTCCATACTTAGAACACTGAACTCGTCTGTTTCATTCTCTACAATAAACTTGTCTGAAAATAAACTTCTCGACATCCTTCAGTACAACAAGATAACATATTTCTGAAATACTTTTTTTCTATCCTGCATTTCTGAGTATGAGTCTTGTAACACTTTACCCGTTCCTTTCGTAAACATGAAGGTCGTTTTGTGAATTTTGAATCTTGAAATTTTGAATCTCCGAGCTTTTTCTAAAGGCTCCGAGCTTTTTTAAAAAATCTCCGAGCCTTTAGTAAAAAGCTCAAAAGAAAGTTAAAAAAGCTCGAAGGCCTTTCTTTCGAGCTTTTTTAAAAAGGCTCCGAGCTTTTTTAGAAAAGCTCGGAGCCATTTTTAAAAAAACTCGGAGCCATTTTTTTAAAAAAGCTCGAAAACATTTCTAAAAAAGCTAGGAGCCATTTTTAAAAAAACTTGGAGCCTTTTTAAAAAACCTCGAAAGAAAGACCTTCTAATTTTTTTAATTTTCTTTCGAGCTATTTTAAAAAGGCTCCGAGCTTTTTTAAAAATGGCTCCGAGCTTTTTCATGAAGGCTTCGAGCTTTTTCATGAAGGCCCGAGCTTTTTCATGGCTCCGAGCTTTTTCATGAAGGCCCGAGTTTTTCATGAATGCTCCGAGCTTTTTCATGAATTGAAAAAAAAAGCTCTGGGGGCGCTGCCCCTTGCCCCCCCCGAGAGCTGACCGAGCAGCTCGACCACCGCGAGCTCGGCGGGGAGCTCGACCCCGAATATGTCTGCGTAGCGCCACTCCATCACCGTTCGAGTGATTGCCTAAGTTTCAATCGGACTTTCTCTCTCTGTCACTGTAAACTGAATGAAAGAAATCTGATGTGAAACAACTATTGGAGGTATTTTTGTCCGTTCACCATAATAAGTGTCTTTTAAATATAAGTTATTAAAAAAATGACATTGTTGAAATACCACCTCCAAAAAGTCCTATTTATTTTTTGAGTCCTATAATTTTATCGTACATTTAGTTATTATTCTTTTGTAAAATTGTCGGGCTTCACTAGATAACTATTGAACCATTACGATTGCTCATTATTAAATGAAATCATTATCTCTTTGTTGGTTTTGTTTTTAAATTTGTTTATGTTATGACTTGATGATTATATATCCGATATAGTCAATTATATATTTATTTTAATAAAATATTGGGATAATATTATTATGACAAGTTTGTAGTACAATAATTATTTTGTTTTGTTTAATTTTTATATATTAAGAATAATTGAGTTTAATTGGACTAGATTATATTGAAGTTCTTTTACAATTGGATTTAAGTTTGGGTTCGAAAATGGACATCACCTCTTAGCATGCCCGTAGTGTACCTTCTTTCCACATAAGTGGTGAGGGGTTCAAATCCCACTATACTCATTTTAAAAGCATGTGTAGAAAGTTTTATTCCCAGGTTGTGGGAGTAGTTACTATTGTAATAGTTCTTGTAACACTTCAAAAAAAAAAATTTGGGTTCGAAAATTTTATAACACTCTTTATTCTCTTACTTTTAAGACAATCACCAAATTAATAACTTAAATGTTAATAGGACCTTGTAGTGGTCAAAAAATCGACCTACAGCCCAACGATTAAGCCAACTAACAAAAGCACCAAAACGAGGCCCAGAACACCCATCGTATGACAGGCCTGTAAAAAAAAGCAGGTCTAAAACCAGGTCCAGCCCATTAAGGCTTCTAGTCAATTCAAACATGTGGTCAAACAACCCACTAAATAGCCTTGACCACACCTCAATAACGTATCAGACGTTACCTGAAGCTCAAGGTCAGACAAATGGCTTAATTGCCTTTAAATCATCAAATCCATACGGATCAAAACATGTGATTAATGGCCCAAGATCCACACCCTCACCTAAAGAGGCTGAACATTGGAGGCCTCAAGCCTTCACTATAAATAACATACCCCTCTTCGGAAGAGGGAGTCCTGTTTTTTCATAATACATACATACACGCGAAGCCATAGCTCGGCAAATCTCTTATTTAATTTAATTCATCTAGCTCAACGCTTGGTAAGTTGACATACACTCTCATTCGAGCTAAGTCATGTCCAGTCTTGACTAACCATCAAACAAAGCTAACAGCGGTTCCAGTGATTGCTCGACATCGACCTCTTCGATACTTAGTACCAAACTCCACACTCGACAAGAGACGTCGAACCCACGGTTTTCTTGTCTTTACCTTAGTTCTATTTGCTTTATCTCACACAATATTTTGACATGAGCGTCGGAGAGTCCCCCAAAGGGACCATCCCCTCCTGTGATTCATCAACCGCTCTATTTTCTCTTATTTTACAGGTTGCCAGTGCCCAGTTCGACGATTTTATTAATTGTAAATTTGATCAACAACACACCTAAAATGCTGTTATGACAAAAATACCCTTAAAACACTTACATAAATAAACATCGTGTTTTTTTTCAAGACTTATTTTTTGTGTTTTCAAGGCTTATTTTGGTGTTTTGAGACTTATGTTGGTATTTTCGAAACTTATTTTATGTTTCCGGGACTTATTTGGGCATTTCTGAGACTTATTTGAGAATTTTAGAAATTTATTGGGCATTTATATAATTTTTGAGACTTATTGGACAAATAATTTTTTTTTCAGAATTTTACTTTTTCTTCGTCTTCTTCACCGACTTCCAATGGAGGTATTTTTTTTTTTGAAGCTTTTGTGACCCATAAATTGTTTTATTTTTTTAAAGCTTATTTGTACCCATAATTACTAAAATAAATGGGATTCAATGAGTTTATGAAAGAGGTTGAAGAAGATGAGGAAGCTACGTCGAAGAAGATAGAGAAAGGAAAAGGAAATTAAAAAAATTAAGTCAAGAGAAGCAGTTAGGCCCATTTCCACTTTAAGTTTTTAGCAATTAGATTGGATCAAGTTGGATCCAAATTACAATTTTACTGGAATTGTCTAATTTGACTCAAGAATTGTGCTGTATTGATAAAACTAGTGGGGCGTTAATAACACCACTAAAACTGATTTTTGACCGTGTATAAATTTTATTTATTTAGAGCGGTGATATTTATACTGACCCTTTAAAAACTGTATATACATCCTAAATTAGTATGTTTTTAAAAATTATTTGTTAGTATACCCACCAATAATTATTAATTAGTTTCCTATTTTAATCTTTTATAATTTTTGTTTCTTATTAATGGTTTGATATTAATATATATTATAAAAACTCTTTCCATTTTAATAAACTCTAGATTCTCTTTAAATATATTTTCAATCTCTTTTGAGAAAAAGTAATGCTAGGTTTCCAGAATTTTTTTCCCAAATTCCTTCTCAAATGATGTCAGCACATGAGGTGTCAACATCACATCACTGATCATATAATCTCTTAATTTATAAGATGTTGACACTTCACGTGCAAACACCATTTTGGAAGAAATTTGGAGAAAAAATTGGGAAACCTAACATTTCCTAAAATACAAATGGATTGCTAAGTATAAAAAATGAATCAAAATTATGAGGCAAATTTGATTGTGAAAATGTAAGTTTTAAATTTATTTTTATTATTTTATCAGAATAACAAAATCAGTATTTATATAAAGACTTTTAAATTAATTATATTATCTATTTTTTTATTTCTTCCAAACACAGTTTAGATTTTTATTTATTTATTTATTTATCAATATTAGATATTTTTTCTTGTCAAAAAAAAAATATTCGATGTTATTCAATTTTATAGAACACCTAACTTTTTTTTTTTGAAATATCATTTAACACCTATTTACTTCCACATCAACCGAGACACGACACAAATCTTACATCCCTACAACTCTCTTAAACAGAAAGTGGTTATCCAATAAAAAAAATATCTTAAAATGGATTGATAACGAAAAATGGAAGTTTATTTTTAAAAAACCGAAATAGATTAAATAACATAATAATAATAATAATAAATGGTTTGTATTTACAAAAATATGTGTAATTAAAGAAATTGGTGTAGATATAATTTTGAGAGGTTTCATTATCACCATCATTTATTATTTAAAAAATTGTGCCCAGCTCGGTAGGATAAGGTGGGTTAAACTAAGTGGATAGATAATGTTATGTGAAATGCATGTATGGTAATGGTGCATCCAAGCATGATGGATGGGGCGGCAAGACCATAACATCACCACACGGTCATTTTAATAGTATTCTCAAGTCAAAACTTAGTACACTAGTTTTTGTTCAAAGTTCAAACTCATATAGACGAAGGTTAGTTATTAGTTAGTTAAATAGCAGTTGGTTGTCTAACATGACTTCACTTTTCTCCAAATTGTGTTTCTATTGGGCCGACCAAAAAGAGACTCATATTTTTATATATTTCTGATATAAAAAAATGCACCAACGCGTCTTCAAAAACCAAAAACACTCGTCACTTTGACACTTTCAGTTGGATTTTTTTTGTTAATCTGGAGAAAGGGGTCACTGTTTTCCAGGTACAAACCGACACATTTCGTGGGTTTATCCAAATTCTTTGATATGACAACCCATATATCTTCTTCGTGAAGAAACCCGACTAGTAGGTAGATACAAAATTAAATTATGGTTTACTGTGACCCTTTCAAAGTGTCTGCACTGTATTGGTCTTCTCTTATTATGAGATTGTATGTTGAGAACTTAGAGCATCTTCCGTCCATCTCTAAATTCCTATCTCCAAGATAATTTAAAGTATGAATTACTCCCATCCATCTATAAATTTATGTCTCTAAGATAATTTTTTTGAGTTTTTAATGTTCATACTTTAAATTTAGAGAACCATTTTTCAACATTTTTTATTCCATTTATATCATTTTACATTTTCCATTAAATCCAACTAATGTATAATAAATTTTAATTTATACATTTTATTAACATAAAAATTATACCATTAGAAAAGTCTCATCTAGATCTTTAAAATGAGTCCAATATTGAATATTAATGAATAATTTTTTATTTACCATACTTTATCATTTGTTCTTCATGTTATTATTTTGTTATAATTTTCTCTAAAAAATTATTTTATGTTATAAAAATAAATCTATTATTACATATTGATAATTATAAGTTAGTAATACAATAAAAACCGAAACATAGTATTGAAATAATAAATATTAATATTAAAAATTACAATAACATAAAAATATTAAAATAAGGATAAAAAAACAAGAAACTTAAATAATAACAACATAATATATGATAATGTCTAATAACATATGATAATGTCCAAATACATTAATATTTTGGAAAGCTATCCAAATAACTTTCATATCCACCTGAATTGTGAGTGTTTTTTTTCTAAAATTTCCATTAGAATTTGAAGATGAAGATATATAAGATGAACCATAAAAACTCATTTTCGAACTAAATTTTTATAAAATGTGAAGTAGACGGTGAAGTGGATGGTGAAGTAACTAGAGTAGCTATTTATAAAAAAATAATTTGATGAGCGGTGTATTTAATTGGTTGAGAAAGTTTGATACAATAACAAATTAGTAACAAATACTCTAAATAAATTGATAGGTGGTGTATTTATTTAGTAGTAAAATATTTATAAATTCATGTACCAATAAAACATTATATTTAAAAAAGTAAAAAAAATTAAAAATGTTATTTTATTAATAGTATTTGTTAAAATTTAGTTGAACAATAATTTATTAAATAAACGAAAAAATAATAATAAAAATATAAGTTATTTGAGGATATAAATATAAATAGGGATACAGATAGAGATTATGATAAATAGTGTGGTGAGAATAAAGATTTTTTAAAGACGAGAATATAAGAGGAATATTCATTTTAAAACTCAATTTTAGATGCAGAGACAGAGATGGATGAGAGATGCCCCGAGAGGTTTTAAATGTCTTTGACAGTTTGGTGCAGGATGTTTTGGTTTGACCATGCTTGTGTCGGTTGTCTATGTCAAACATGTGGCGCCACATGCTTGAGTCTATTCTTGACACGTGGCTGGTAGTTAACCTATAAATTCTGACATCAAAAGGTTGGTTCAGGGGTTCAACGGAATCTGTTCAATCAATATATAAACAGTTGGATATCTACCTTTATAATTTTAAAAAAAAATTACTCCTATAACACCGTAAAGAAAACACATTTACAAGGTTTAACTCGAAACCCAACCATTAACGTACACTCTACCATCTCAGCTAAAAAGAATTATAAATTAAAGTCTTTATTAAGTCATTGTTATTATCTTAATTCATTTTATATATTTAATTTCTCTTGGTAGAAGTAAGAAGCAATTAGAACGACCTTTTTCATGGTTTTAATTCTCTATCTGATCTTTTGTTTCTTTTTTTTGGTCGTTTTCCTTATTATTTATTTAATGATAATTTGAACAAAGTTAAATTATATAATTTATTTTTTTCTTTTAAAAATTAAAATAAGGTAGTATTAACATGTGTCTAAGCACTATAATCGATATGTATTTATTGTCTTGTTTTTATGTTTATTATGATTAAAAATAGTAAATACAATATTTAACATTCCTTTTATAGTGTTTATCTAAAGGTAAATATTAACATTACCCATTAATTCGGTATTTTAAAGTAATATTTAATATTCAAATTACTGTGGTATAGAAATTAACAGATAGGTCAATCCTTGATTTCAGTTGATTTTTGTAAATTATTTACAAAAGAAAGAAAATAAAGTTTTGAGGTTTGAGGCTGTCAAATCTAGATGTCGTTTGTGGGTTTGATCCTAAAAAAGTATCACATCACCCTGTGAAAGTTAACGGTATCAACCGTTAAAGGAGTTAGAATAAACTCGCAAGAAAGAGAATTGTTTTGTAGCAGTCAAAAAGTGATTGGAAGGAACATTCTGGTTTGTGAGAGATTCTTGCGTGTGCAAATATTGCAATGGATCTTATCTGACCAATTAAGCTTTAGCAGTTTAGCTAAAGATAATCTTTCTTTTCACCGTCGAAAATGGTAGAAGCTTTAATTTTTAGTGCATTCTACACTCTACAGTAATTAGTAGTTGGAAATATAATATGTTAATGGCTATATGCTTGCTTCTTGATCCAAGAAGAATGTCACTTTCTTAAATATCTATCGTTGTTTCTAGGAAATAAGAAGAATATCACTTTTTTAAATATCTGTTGTTGTTTCTAGGAAATAAGGAAGAAAGCTTGGTCACTTCAATGATGGTGATTATATTCTGGTTCAATCCAGAATCCCAAAAATTAAATCGGCAAGTTTGAGGTGCGAGATCCCAGATTATCAGATTATCAAGTCTAATGTTCTGATAATCTGGGATCCACATAAAAAGTGTAGAACTCCATCCATAAATATATAAGTAGTAGGAATAAGCTCTGATTAGAAGCATTAATATCAATTTCGAAAAAAATAAATAAATAAATAACAGAAACAATCAAATTACACAAGATTTTTGGTTGATAGTTAAGGGATTGATGAATTAACACCCTTTTAAAGTTCAATAACAATCTTATATAAAAAATAAAAGAAACCTTCGCAACAAATAATTGAAGGTAATTTATTTTAAATACTTAAATGCCAAGGCACGTACACTCCCTAGACCTTGACTAAACTTCAAACACACTAGTTCTTGTTATTAAAAAGTTGTTATAATCAACTTCAAAAGAGAAAAACCATATCAGAAATGCCACCAGCCTCTTCAATCCAAGGGACATTCAAGGTCAGTTTGCCGTCTGTTGACCACTCAAAATCAGTCTCAGCACCATTCAACCGACACTTCTTTGGAGACACACTTGAATAGGCTAGGAATTTTCCTCCTCCTTTGACATCAATCTTGACACTAGTCTCAGCTCCAGAATCAACAAAGTACTTCAATTCTTCAACTGTCCCTCCACTGTTGAACATGTTGATCAGCCCAAGTGGAGCGAATTTGATGCCCAGACCAAGCTTCTTGACTGGCACAAAGCTGAATAGCTCAAATGTGGATGGTTGGATTATGATTTGAATTGGGTCAGATTTTGGGGTCATCAGTTGTAGTTTCTCTGCCTGGTTGAAGTAGACCAAGTATTCATCAGCCTCACCCATATGTGCAGCCTCTGTGTTTTGGTCCCATTCAATGTCAGTAACGTGCACTGAGCCGGACATCGGCTTGTAGGCTTCTGGATAGCCCAGGATCCTCTGCTCTTTGCTGCTCCATCCAGCTCCTTGGCAGTTGAAAGCTCCAATCACCCCTCCATACTGTAAAAATATGTAACAAATTAAACGAGCTTCAAAGGTTCATCAACAATTTACTATGATGACCACCATCCAATATGGCTCGGTGGTTAGAGTGCTCATTCAATTAGATAATGTGTTGGGTTCTAATCGCCGCCAATATCAAAAAATAAATAACTTATGATGATGACAAAACACTATATTAACACTCTTCAAAAAAAAAAATACTATATTAACACATATAAGTGTATATACCTTATTGAAATTCCAAATCTTGAGAACGGTTTTCTTGTCGAACAAGGGATTCTTGAAAATGCAGTCTCTGGTTGGGAGGGCGTAGTGGTGGCACTTAGGGATGGTACCATCAGGGTAGACAAGTTGCTTCAGGAGATCGAAATCGTGACCGCTCAACGAGTCGCTCACGTAGACAGGACCGCCGCAGATGGCCCTGGAACCGGCGTGAAATTTGGCACAACAGTGATCAGATTGGAACATATCCCAATCAGGCGTTATGAACTGACCCATCCACAAGCTGTTGTAGGAACAGTGGATCATATGAACCCCTTGCAGCCAGTAGCTTCCCATTGGATCACCATTTGGATCCTGGAACCAGAAATCATCACCTGAACCCAAAAATAAGTCAAAATCTAAAAAGAAAAACAATTAGAAGTGTAAACATGAACATTTGATCATTAGACTTATTAATTTCTCACCAACTCTTCCCATAGATATCTGATCTGTTCCAAGGAAGAAAAAGTCATTGCATTGTTGCATACTAGAGATGATTCCAGATCCATTAAAGTTCTTTTTCAGGGACTTTGACAGTCCTTTGTAATAAGCCTTTGCAAGCTCAACCCGGCCTCCATATTCCTCACAAAGATATTCCAGAGTCTGTATGTATAATCATATATATTAAAACACATATAAAAATGAAAGCAGATATAGAATATGAAAAGTAAACATGGTTTGAATAGGAACACATACATGAATAACATCAATTTTGACCCCAGTAATGCCTGCTTGGGCAAGATAGGAATGCATAGAGTCATAAAAATCTTCAGCCTGAGTTGGATGAACAAGCCCAACACCACCTTCAACAATTTTGACAACAGCAAGATCTTCCATTGTCCCGTCGAGTCCAGGAGAGACATTACAGTGAATGACCTTTGAATTCAGATGAGTAGTTCCTGGCCTAACACCACCCCAAGCACCACAAAGAGCATGCCACACCCAAATATCATCCAAACTTTTGAATTTTGTTCTCAAATCACTTGTAAACGCTTTCATCCCATAATTCTCAGCCTTGCAAGAACAACTCCCACACCCTCCATCTCCAGGAGTACTAATCTTTTCTGCAATGAATATCTCCTCCGATTCCTTTCTTAACTTATTGATCTTCGAATCAAACCCGGAAACATCAGTAACTCCAGCTTGGACCGCCTTGTTACGCTCCTTGGTAGCAACTTCGATTTCAATCCCCTTATTGATCAGCAACTTCGGCTTCTTAACATCAAAGGACGGAGCGTCAGGACCCAACAAGGACCCAGCCTTGTATTTTCTAAATTTCTCTCCTTCATCGAGCCTATGCATCCTACAAGTCATTTGTTCACCACCAAGAGCAAGATATTTAGTATCCTCATTCGGGTTATCGCAATCACGATTGGCACTCTGCCAACCATCGTCAATGATGATAAACCTCGGCGAGAGACCGCCCTCTGAAAACTCTTTGACTCCATGCCAGACACCAGCCGGTTCTACAGTCAAGTAAAAAGCATCCCAAGTGCACCAACCGAATTTGTTAACAAGAGAAGGGACTTGTTTCTCTTCCAATAGCTTGAAAGTATTGAGATAGACTCTAATAGCACTATAGGCTTCTTTCATGATATTGTAAGGATTATCAGACACATGAACATAAGCAATGGAATCGAAAGACGAGGCTTTTGTTTGAGTAGAACCACTCTCAGCACAAATCATGACATGCCCATCAGTTCCAGGATGAAGAGCAGACCTGAAACTGCCTTCAATAACAGGTATGATAATGACATAAGAATCAATTTCAGGGACATCTAAGAGCACCCATTGAGACTCCATTTGCAAATCAGACCCAGAAGTCCCAACCCATTGAGTGGACCACCATGTTTTGAACCTAAAGATACTCAAGAAATCTCTACCGTTAAATCTACCCAAGGAGTTGATCAAACGATCAGATGGGTCCTGAGATTTGAATCCCAAGAACCCGCCTTTGTGAGAGTGGGCTTGGACACGCTGGAGCAGAGGCAGTGGAACATCAGAAGATTTGTTGATTGAGTGAAAGGGCTTGAAAGTTACATTGCTAGGAACATCAGAGAGCACTGTGACACCTTTGACACTCAACTTTTCGTTATCTAAGGCCAAGTATTTTTCTAAAGTGTTTGGGACTAGTTTGCTTAGTTGTGGATTGGAAGGATCATTTGGAGGAGCCATGACAGAAAACGAAACAGAGGGCAAAAAAAAAAAAAAAATCAGAGCAAAACTGAAGAGATGACTAGAAACAAATAAGAACGCAATATGACAAAAATCTCCAAGCTTAATCGGTTTTTTATACAGAGTTTAGAGGACTACTTATTTGGAAATTGAATCATTAAAAGATTGATAGTATATTATCAAATAATATATACACTGAGAAAGGCAACTATTGAAGTTTGAAGAAATGTTTGGATTTTAATATCTTTGCCTTCCGAGAATATATCAAAAGTAGAATTGGAATGTATAAGTTTTATAAGAATGGTAAGAACAATAAAAGCTAGATGCAGTAGAACAGAGATCGCAAAGAAGATATTATCTATATATAAGAATGGCAAGAACAATAAAAGCTAAAACGAATTTAACTAGAACACTATCGAAAAAGGATCAACTCAAAGAGATGTGTGCTTGCTTGTATAGTTGTATTCAACTGATGAAGGAAACAAGAAGCGTGTGTGCACTTATTTATAGATAAAACAAAGTGGTTACGTGAGAAAATTGAATAAAAAATAGAATCAAGTAAAGTAAGCTATCCAGATAAGAAATTTGGGCGGTTGGTATTCTTGGGTTGTAAACCTGAATTCGCAGTCTTACTAGTATTTTCTGGGGTTTAAGTGTAACTGTGTAAGAGAGAGATACTTTGCTTCACCGTTACAAACACTGATCGGGTGTTATTACGTTCCGCTGCCGTTGATAAGGATTTAAGTCGAATCACGTAAAATTTTGTATCCCATTTTATTATTTTTTATTTATTTTCGTTTATGATTGTTTAATTGACTTTGAGTGTACATGTTTCTAACAGTTAGGTGTTGGTACTGTTTGTCGTAGGTGCTAATGCAAACAAACAAAAAAATCTTTTAAATCTTTTAAAAACTTAACAATATAATATTTGATCGGTCTTCCTTTGGACTGTGTAGTTTATGCTCTTTTTTTTTTTCTTTTTTCAGTGTCGCGGAAGTATTTCCAATGAAAAAGTGGGTTGTATATAAAAAATTATTCGCATGGCTACTATATAAGTTTTTTATGTGGTATAAAGATAGAGTTGATAGATAATCAATTTAAAGTTTGGTATCCAATGCTTCTATTTGAAACATAATTACTTTTTAAGGAAAATTATCAATTTCTCCCCTGAGGTTTGCCATATTAGATAAACTGGTCTTTTTAGTTTCAATAATGGTCAGTTAACCCCTGAAACCCAAACTATTAGTTATTTTGCCCCTTCTGTCAAGTTTTCCATCCAAAAAGCCTTTGACCATTAATTGAAAATTAAAATGCCTCCGTTAGGGATTGAACCCTTGACCTTGTGGTTAAAAAACCCATACTCTAATCACATGGACTATTCCAACTTATTGTTTAAGGTAAGTTGATTTAAATGTATATATATATATATATATTATATTTATAAAATTTGTTTAAAATAATTTAAATATGTGTATAACTTAAAATAAAATTATATATATAATTTAAATAAACTTATATTTAATAATAATATATATAAATAGATTTATGAAATAATAATAATAATAAGAAAACAAAAGGAAATCCAAAAAATCCAGAAAATTAAAACCCGTTAATTTTTTTCTTTCCTTTTCTTTGAATATTTTTCCTTTTCAAAAAATATATTATTTCAATTTAGTAAAAAAAAAACCCTGAAAATCAAAGCCCATAAATTGAAAAGGGAAAAAACTCAAAAAAAGAAAAGAAATAATAATAATAATAATAAATTCCTTTTAAATATATGAGTTTATTTTAAAAAGGAATTTAAAAAAATACGAGCTTTGATTTTCTGGATTTTTTGGGTTTCCTTTTATTTTCTTCTTCTTATTATTATTTCCATAAATTTGTTTTTGTATATTATTATTAAATATAAGTTTATTTTAAATTATATATATGAGTTTATTTTAAATTATACAAAAAGATTTAAATTATTTTAAACAAATTATACAACTATTTATATATACATTTAAATCAACTTACTTCCAACAATAAGTTTGAGTAGCTCAGGTGGTTAGAGTGTGTGGTTTTTAACTATAAGGTCAAGGGTTCAATTCCTAATGGAGGCATTTTAATTTTTCAATTAGTTTGGGTTTAAGGGGTGACTGACCATTATTGAAACTAGAGGGACCAGTTATCTAATATGACAAACCTCAGGGGGGGGGGGGGGGGGGAAATGATAATTTCCCTACTTTTAATGATGCGTCCAATTTTTTTTATATATATATTTTTTATTTTTGTATGAATATTGACACTCATAAAACTTATACCTTTAAAAAAAACTTATGATAAACCCTAATTTTTTTGATAAACCTTAATTAGCCTCTAATTTTATTTCAAGTATCAAACTTTATCATTACCACATGATTATCATATTGTTTTTGTCTTTCTTTTATATATAGTTATAAACTTTATAAATAAACAATTTTTTTTTAACGATGTGGATATCAACAAGTTTTTTTTTTAAAGATAAATCAATAAGTTTTTTTTTTAAAAAAAAACATAGCTGTATAAATAAGAGAATTTCAGATTGAAAATCTCTTGACCCCATATATGGTTCAACATATTCCCTTTTATAAGACTCCTACATTCGAGATATTTCCATTAATAAATTGGATCATCATTAAAAGATGATTTGATTTCAAAAATAATATGATTTTTTTTATAAATTTGTTGTGATAATAATATAAGAGTATTTATAAATAATATATATTAAAATGAGTATACTTAGTTCAATGAGGGTACTATTAACATTAGGATGAGTGTATATAGTAATATTTATTTTTTAAAATTGTAGACATGAGTGTACAAATAAAAATAGATGTACTAATATATTTTATAAGTATCAATATCTGTACCCACAATTTATTTATTATACGTGACATTTTTTTATTTACAAATCACTTTTATATCGGAAATGCTTGAAGAAACCCTTTTATATGAAATATGATCGACTAAGTTGTTTCCATAGAGATATTACCGCCAGAATTGAAGTTATATTCCTTCTTATGTTCGTGCAAACAATTTGTGGAGGACAGACACGAAAGTTATATAAGAAAATTGAATTACGTACTTAGAAGATACTTGTATGTAAGGTGTCAACTTGGCATGTCGTCCATCATTGCATGGGACATGCATGTGTGCTCGGCACTTGTCACATATCAAATAACCACATCCCCTTTTTATTGGTAAAAACTAAAAAAACTATAAATAAGAAATTGTTTATGCAAAATATGTGAAGGATTTTTATTTTTCTGAATATGTATTATAATTTATAACTGAGCTGATTAGTTGCCCAATTGTCACCGGTGTAAAGTGTAGAGTTTTTTATTTTACATCTATATCAATTGAAATTTTGTATAATACTACGGAATTCCCATGCAATTGTTAATTTTGGTGTATTATAAAAATGAAGTTAAAAAAATAAACTCGTATACGATTTGATAGTTTTTATTTAGTCTTAATTTTAATTTAATCAGTCTTCGAATCTTCAGCATCCAAAACAATTAGTTAAACAAAATGTTTTATTTATCGTATTTTATAAGTATATATAATTAGTTAGAGTTGAGATATTCAATTTTCATTATTCGTATTTTACATGGAGGTGTTAGTAGTTGAATAGGTATTCCGTGTATAAAAAATAGCAATAATCAAAATTTAAACAAAAGTGTACCAGAGAGGATCACTTTAACTAAATGGAATTTCAATTATTTTACTATAACTAGAAGTTTCTTGCGGGATATAACTTGCAAGTAGCCGGTGGTGCTCTTGCCTCACGTAACCTTTGTGGGCCATGCTATAGCCACCTTCTTAGTAAAATAATACAATTATTTTATAATGACTAATGAATAATGCTATATAATATAAAAACTTAATCTAAAATTCAATCTAAATTATACGTCAATGAGTTATCATTATTTACCATACAAATCGTAGACTTAACACGTTATTTGGATTGGTTTTTAGACTAACTTTTTTAAGTTACCTACTATTACTATTTTATAATTACATGAATTACTTGATTTTGTACCATGTAAAAATTAATATCATACATTTATAGGTGGCAATGGTACTTTTAGTGATGATTGAAGTTTTTTTTAAAGTTCTATAGGTGGATTCCATAACTTCAAATTATATTGTCTTTCTATTGTCAGTTCGATCTGATATAAAATATATCAGTTTCTTATCTTGTATGTGAGTTGTTGGATTAAAAAATATTTTGACAAATACATACAGTCAAATCAAAGCATTTAAATTTAATAATCTACATATAATGAATTGATATATTTTATATCGATTCGAACTAATAATAGAAAAATTTTTAAATTATAAACGGTATATTGTTTGACCTTTATCATCAAAGAGTAAAGCCGTAATTGTAGATAAATAATTAATATAATATTAGAAAAGTCCAATTATGAAGAGCGATTGGAGTTGCGTTTTGATTAAATTAAGAAGGAGAAAGGTGATATAATAGATAATGATGAAGATCACGGATTTCTCTCTCTGGAACATTGGAGGACGCTGGTTGATAGTTCTGGAAGTTTAGAAAGTTGCTGAAGTTCAAAATTTTCTTAATTTTTTAAAACAGAAGTCACAGTAACACAATTCAGTTATGAGTTTTGTTTTTCTTAAGCTTTCGTTAACCGAGAAAGCAAATAAATAGATAATTAATGGATTTTGTTAACTTGTGTCCTTATAGAACAAACTAAAACAACATAAAAGGAAAATCAGACTGTATTTATTGTCTTAATTCTGTATTTATTGTGATTAAATACAATAAATACAGTGTGTATATTCCCTTTTATAGTGTTCTATCATGTACTATAAAATTATCTCCTATGCAAGCGTGATTTCTGAAAAAAAAAATGTCACGTAGGATAAATAGATATTTTGTTAATAATTGTGTTTCCAATGCAACCGTCCATATTCAACCTCAACTGATGTGGTAAAAATATAATATACATTGTTAATATGACCGTCTACTTTTAGACGGCTTGTTGAACAATCTTTTTTTAGGTTGACTCAGTAAACATTTAAAATTTTAAATTTGACATTAATTTTTTATCTATTTTTTATAAGAAAATAAAATTATAAAGGAAATTAGACACGTCATTAAAACAAAATGTGTTTTAAACGGAAGCATTAAAGACCAAATTTTAAGTTGATTGTCTATCAAGTCCATATTTATCCACATTGGAAACAAGTCTCTTGACATTGTTGCTATGTCAACAATTATTCATATGCAAATCATTTTTGGATTGGAGATGCTCTAAAGGTACAGATTAACACCACACATAAATAATATATTAGCACATTTAGTCATTTATTGATCGAGAATAAAATGAAGGAAAGATAATTTTTTTATAAGTTTATAAAAAAAGATAACTTAATTCCTAATTTATGATACATATTTATTAAAATCCGTTAGAAATCAAGTTAATTGATCCCACACACAAATCGGAAAGTAAATTCCATTTCCTGATTCTCTTACCTATTAATCATAATTGCATTTTATTTTCATTCATTATTAATAAACATGCTTTGTATTCGTAAATCGAAGTCTCCAAGGAATAGGCCCTGGTTTGGAAATTGTCATAAATGTTCTCAAATCTCACCGGCCTTTGAATTTTTTTTTAATATTACAATAATTTGGGATGGAGAAAAAAGAGATACAATTCAAACCTACAACATCACCGTGTTGGTTTGAGGGTTTATCATTGGCTAAACTTGTCTTGGCTTTTGTAAAAGTTGAACAACCAATTAGTAGCAAAACATCCTAATTACAGGGTAATAAAAAACTAAAACAAATAACCGTCCAATGTGGCTTGATGATAAAGAGTGCTAGAGATGACCATGTTTGGTTTCGGTTTCGGTTCGGTTTCGATTCCCAACCACCGGTTCCGGTTCCGGTTCCAGAGGGAGGAGGTTCCAGTTCTCCAGTTATAGTCCGGAACCGAAATCGTCTGGAAGGAGGTTCCGGTTCTCCAGTTATTGTCCGGTTCCTCGGTTCTAGACGGTTCGGTTTCTTTTTAAAAAAATAAAAAGCAAAATTCATTCATGAGTTCATGGCTTCATCACAGTATCACACAAACACAAATATCACACATATCACAACAAATCCCATATCCCTTTCATCACACAAACCAACCCCAAAATCTAAATCACCCACCACCACAACCACCCGAGATCGAACAAAGATAACGAAGAGAGAGAGAGAGAGAGATCGAAGAGAGAGCGGGATCGAAGAAGAGATCGTCGGCGACGGGATGAAGAAGAGATCTCCGGCGAGAGATCGATCAAAGAAGACTAGAAGAGATCGCCTGCGACTGGCGACGGGATGAAGAAGAGATCGCCGGCGAGAGCTCGTCATTGGCTAATCGGTCGTCTCTTGATCTGGGCTTGAAAGAAAGAAAAAGAGAAAAGAAGAAAGAAGAAAGAGAGAGATTTGAGTTTTTTTAAGAAAGAGAGAAAGAGAGAGAGGAAAAAAGAGAACGTTGAAATATATATATATATATATATAAGTGGCTAGAACCGGCGATTCTAAAATCGGAACCGGACCTCTGGTTCAAACCGCTAGTTCCAGTCTGTTTTTTTTTAAGGAACCGGAACCTTAAGGCTCACGGTTCCGGTCCGGTTTCAGTTTTTTCCCACGGTTACGGTTCGGTTCGGTTCCACAGTTTGAACCGAACCGCGGTCATGTCTAAAGAGTGATTATTCAGCCTGACGATGTCCTAGACTGGGGCGGACCTAGAAAATATTCGTTACCCGTGCTAAACTTATATATATATATATAATCTTTTTCTCTTCAGTACGCACTGTTATAAAATACATCAGTGCATTCAATGTGGGCCATAGATTATTGATAAACACTGACAAGTGCATACAGATTATGTCAAATTAATTGAATCTAATGGTCCACATGTAACGAACTGATATTAACAGTTTCATATATATATATATATATATATATATATATATATATATATATATGCACACACACACACAAATGGATTCAACACATATGAAAATTTACTTTTAAAGACTTATTTGAATTGTTTAATCTAACAACTATAACAAAACTGAGTGAATATGAAATTTTTAGACTAACAATTAGAACAAAATCAATGTGAATATTTTATATAAAACATGCATAAAATTACATATTTGTAAAAATTACTTAATATGCAATGTTTTGTATTGAGTTAGAATATGTAGTTGATTTTGGTTTCTATTATTATCTTTTGATCTTGAGTTATAATAGCTAAATCGTTAATCATTCAACACACTAAAAATCTATAATTAGAAGTAATCTAAGGCTAAAGTTCTATAAATCACAGCCGTAACAAATGAACAAATATCACAAATAGATTATAAAATTTAAGGGGGGTGTATTGGATTGGGATTTTAATAGACAATTTTGAGATGTAAGGATTTTATGGATTTGCAAGACTATTAGGATTATTAAGATTTTTAGGATTATACTTTTAGGATTATTAAGATTGTTAGGATTATACTTTTAGGATTATTAAAGATTATATGGACTAGACTTTTAGGATTATGAAAGAGTCTTTGGATTTTATTTATAGACTATTAGGATTATCTAGACTTTATTTTAAGATTTTTTGGACTTTTAAAAATACGACTTTCAAGAATCGATTGTAGTGCTCTATAATCTTGTTAAGGGCAGTCACTAATCAACAAAGCAAAGAGATGTTCAAGAATTTCATTACAGTGAAGTAGCAAAGCACAAAACAAGACAACTCAAAGACCCAGAAAGTGAATTCAAATTGGGGATTCATGAAAGATTCTTTTAGACTAGGAAAGAAACAACAACAGAGCAAAGCCACTGGACCAAATTTGATTTTGCTATTATCCATCTGATTATCACTCATATTATTCACATACCCACCACCAGATTTTGACATCACCAGTTCACCAACATATGATCCTCATTTTCAGTAACAACAATGATAGAAAAAAAAAGTTTTTGTTGCGTATTATTATCTGATTATGATTATAATGATTCTCTCAAAACCAAAACACAAAAATACAAAATTTTGATAACAACCTAGAAACCAGAAAAGAGCGAAGCAAGAGAGAAGCTAAAGATGATTTTGAGTAGGGGTGAGCACCCAAACAGCCAAACCGATCAACCCACCCAACCCAAACCAATTTAAGCGGGTTGGTTTGGTTTTGTTTTGTTAAAGAAAAAAAAAACCTAATGAATTATTTTTTAGTAACCCGATTGGTTTGGGTTGGTTTGTGAGTTGTCTTTTATCAACCCATATAACCCAACCCAAATCATTACATACTTATATATATATATATATATATATTATCATATAAAAAAAATCAAATTTAACCTAATTTTATATTATATTTATGTTCAAGGTTACCGCTTCCCCAGTTCTAAGTTCTAACTCCCTCTATTTATTCTTAAAACTATTTCATCTCATCCGAAGTTGTTGGCACTAAACAAATTTATTGAGGATAAGTATCTATTTTGTTATTATTATTATTATTATTATTTCGTACAAAAACGCATTAAGCAATACGATTTACTTTTTTTATATAAGTTTTATGCGTTCTACACTTGAGTTTTTTTTTTAACTATTATTATTATGTACTTGGGTTAAATTTAGTATTATTGTTTATCTTATATCTACTTATATTGATATTATTATATTTATTCAAATAAAAAAAATGTAATTATTTTCTTAAACCGACAAACCAAATCGAACCAAACCGATTTTTATTGGTTTGGTTTTACCTTATAATTGATTTGGTTTTGGTTGTAAAAAAAATAAACCGATTAAATAATGATTTGGTTTGGGTATCGTCAAACCCAACCCAAACCAACTCATGCCCACCCCTAATTTTGAGTAAGAGAGAAAAGTCTAGAAAGTATTGAGGGAGAGGGTAAGACAATTTTGGGTTCAAACTATTTATACAAATCACTAAAAAGTTTGGAAAATCCATTTTGTCATGAAATCCTAAAAATCTTGATCTCAATCCAATACCACCAGACAATTTGCTGCCACTTGAAAGTCTAGATCAAATACCACAAGACAATATAGACTTTTTAAAAAAAAAATTAAAAGTCTAGATCCAATACCACAAGACAATATAGACTTTTAAAAAAAATCTTAAAAATCTAAATCCAATACTACAAGACAATATGAACTTTTAAAAAAAATCTTAAAACTCTTGATCGATTACCACTGGAGTTATCTAACTTGTTAAAAAGTCTCAATCCAATACCACCCGACTTTTACTTCCCCAAATTGTCTAATAAAATCTTGAACCAATACACCCCCCTAAAAGTAGAGTAGGAAAATAACATTGATTAAAAGTAGAGTATGAAAATAATATTGGATGAAAATAAAAAGGCAATGTGAATAATGTTATGTTCACGGGTATATTTAGTAATATTAGTTGAAATTAAAATTAATTTACTAATAATAGAAGGCTAAAGGGCATTTATGCAATAAACTAATAATAGTTAAAAAAAAGAAAAAAAAAAATCAACCCAAGCAGCCCTCTCATGGATCTGCCCATGGTTTAAGATTCGAGTCTCACCAAAAAAATAAATTAATTTATAAAGTTTTTTTTTCAAAGAATTAATTTATAAAGATTTGATTGTTTGAGGTGTATAGATATCACACTTTAAGGAGTCGTTTGTTTTTTCTTTTTTGTATAAAAACTGAACGGTTCTGAATTTTTCTAAAGAATGAATAGGGACTGAAATCTGAACTTAAATGACATGTTTTTTTTTCTCTTATATTTGAATGTACTGTCAACATGTTTGTTTTTTAAAAATAAAATTGTCTGAAAATAAGAAATTTTACATTTATAACCATACTAATTAAAAGAAGTAATTTAACATGCATGTTCTTTTGCAAACTAAGTACAATTTAACAAAATAAAAAATTCATCAAAAAATATAATTTTACATGTTCTGCAAGAAAATTCAAGTTCAATTTATTATCAAAAAAAAGTTCAAGTTATTTTGCATGTTGTCAAGGTTTCCGGTGTATATAATTGAGGAAACCATTTTTTTTGTTTCCTATATCATATGCACAGGAAATTAAATAAATAAAAAAAGTTATTGGTTATTTTTTTATAAATAGGTTCCTGAATTATATGCACCGGTTTCTATGAGAAGTTATTAGAGTTTTTTCATTCTAAATGTGGTTTTAAATAAGAAATATATTAAAAGGAAGATCTCTATATCATATCAAATTATGATAAATTTGAAAATATATCTTTTTTGAGAGGATAAACTTAGAAAATAATATTTTAATTATAATCTAGTGATTTGGAATTAAGTTAAAAGTCAGAATTTCTTATTTTATTTTTTCAGTTGTTTTTTGATATTTTTAAATTGGTTGACCACTTAAAAAAATAAACAAAACAACTTAATGAATTCAATTCAGACTCATTAAGTTTTAAGTGAAAAAACAAACGACCCTAAGTTGATAATATTTTCCTTAAAAAAAAGTTAATAATATTTGATTGGCTAAAGAGCCCATTTTGGCCCATTTAATGTAAACGAAGTTGGGCATAGAACGGTCTCAACCCAAAACGACCCAGGCTCGTGAATGAAGTCAATGAACATATGATGTTCCAAAATCCTGCACACAATTGCGTAAATCAGGGAGACTAACAAAAGTATTAAGCCCCAAATCTTGTAACACTCTAAGGGTCGTTTGTTTTTTTTCTCTGAAGACTAAATAGTCCTGAATTTTTCTGAAGACTGAATAGGAACTGAAATCTGAACTTATATGACATGTTTGTTTTTTTTTTCCACACATCTAAATGTATTATCAACACGTTTGTTTTTTAAAAGTAAAATTGTCTGAAACTAAATAATTTTACATTTATACCCATGTTAAACAATTATACATATAATATGAAATAAAAACGATCCAAAAATAATTATATATAAACACATATGATCATGATCTTCTTCTTCGATTACAAATAAACTACATTTTTACTAAGAAAAGAAAATGTTTTTTTAAAATAAAAAATAAAATGGGCAGCAGGAAAACTCATACAAAACATTCTAAAAAAATAATATATAAATACATCACCCTAATATCATAATAAAATATTTATATTAAAAAACAATATGAGAAGTGATTAGGGTTCTTTTTATTTTTAAGGATATTTAAAACAGCAATATATTAAAATAAAGATTTATGTACTATATATAATTATGATGAAATTAGATATATGTTATATATGGGGGATAGTATAGGAAGAAAAGATTTTGGATTGTATTTAATACAATTCAGTGATTTGCAATTAAGTGAAAAGTCATGATTTTTTACTTTTTATTTTAAGTTGTTTTTTGGTATTTTTAAGTTATTTGACCACTTAAAAAAATAAACAAAACAACTTAATAATTATGATTCAGACTCATTAAGTTTTAAGTGAAAAAAACAAACGACCCCTAACATTGCCGGTTCACTATTTAAGATATTTCTTTTTTATAATTAAAATCGAGAAAAAATGAAAGAAAGAAAGATGCATGCAATTTGAATATTTTATTGCCTTTTAAAAGAAAAAAAAAGTAGGCTCTTCTGTGAATCAATTGGAAAAAGAAAAAAAAAAGAAAGAATCTGCATCTAATTTTGTCAATCTTTTATAACTAGAAGAGAGTGTGAAGTTCGAGCTTTTAACCTTTTTAAAGACAAATAAAACAGGCTCTTCAGCTAACCAATTGGAAAACTTATATGAGAATCTGCATCCGTTAGGATAAGAATAGAAAATGGAGAACAACTTTAAGGTACGATTTGAATCATTTCTTTAAAGTGTTATTTGCCCCCACTCAATTGAGTTAGCTAAAGGGTTCTTGGCAAATCACTTCCAGGATACAACAAAGTTAAGAACCTTAGCAAAGCCGAAGTAACTTATATGAGAATCTGCATCTGTTAGGATAAGAATAGAAAATGGAGAACAACTTTAAGGTACGATTTGAATCATTTCTTTAAAGTGTTATTTGTCCCCACTCAATTGAGTTAGCTAAAGGGTTCTTGGCAAATCACTTCCAGGATACAACAAAGTTAGGAACCTTTGATATAGCAAAACCGAAGTACTCCTTTAGAAATCTTTGAAAGGAAATTGTATGACTATTGCAGAGAGAAACAATAAAATTTTGTGTATATTAAAACTTAATCTGTGTTTTATTTATACTGGAGAAAATGAGTGCATTTGGTATCCATTCAATTTGTCTTGTTTGTACAAAGAGATGTGTTCATTGAAATTGCACCTGTTAGCGGAATTTACAGATGAATTGGTAAATACTCCAACAATCACACTTTTACAAAGAGTTATTTCCTGCATATGTATCAGATATATTTGTATCAATTCAATATTCAGAAAACACTTTGAAACAAAAAGTTATCTCAGTTGGTTTCAAAAAGTTACATCTTTTGGACAAATTCCAACCATCATCTCTCACACACTTTTCACATTGTATCTGTATAAAATATATATATGGAGTTATATATATATATATATATATATATATATATATTTGAAATCTCCAACAATCCTTCCCAATTTCAAATATATATTTATATATAGTATAAGACACTGCAATAATATTTTCTTCTATGTTTCAGAGTCATACTTATATCATCTTGCATACAAGAAGGTGTCTTTCGAATTAAACCTTCAATTAGTGTAAGTAATTCAAAGTTTCAACGAAAACTATGATGGCCTAAGCTTAAACCAAGTCTTCATATGCTAAATCCGAAATTACCACACACATGATCATATTATATTTCCTTACAAAATATTATGAACTAATTAAGCTCTATTTTGGCCTTGTGCTTCCTCTCGGTTTCATGAACATTTACAAGAGATCGAATAACCCAACTTTTGTTAGAAGCGGCACCACTTCTTATATTCATATATGTGAGATTCCTTCCCATGTCTCTGCTACTATAGACATGATCAAATATAATTAAACCTCATTAAAAAAAAACCCATCCTCTTAAACGTAGCAGTCTTGCACTAATTATCTTAGAATGGGCTATATATAAAATATTTAGTGCACTTACAACCACATATCAGTAACTTGTTATTACTTATTAAACTCTGAACTAGTGTTGTTCTAGATAAAGTTGGGTTACCATTACAGGTGGTTTTCAATAATGAGGGTTTTAGCCTCATTCCACTAGATGTTTTACCTACCAAATCTTTAGAGAGTGCTTTTGTAAATGGATCCGCCAAGTTGTAACTTGATTTAACATAAATAATATTAATAACTCCATCAGTTATTAATTGTTTGATATACTCATGTGTCAAGCTTATATGTCTAGACTTTCCATTGTATGCTCTAGACAAGGTAGATTCGCTGTTGCAATATAAAGAAATCAATGGCATTGGTTATGACCATAACTCTATTTCCATAATAAATTTCTATGCCACTCTGCTTCTTTACCTGCTGCTGCTAAAGCTATAAATTCATTTTCC
Organism: Dipteronia sinensis; assembly: GCA_033220585.1. Classification (NCBI taxonomy): domain Eukaryota; kingdom Viridiplantae; phylum Streptophyta; class Magnoliopsida; order Sapindales; family Sapindaceae; genus Dipteronia; species Dipteronia sinensis. Next base: position 161,897 of record JANJYJ010000117.1, read on the forward strand.
ATAGCTGAATGTACTATACACGTTTGTTTCTTAGATGCCCAAGAAATTGCTCCTCCAGCAATTGTACAGATCCACCCTAATGTGGACTTATTATCACTAGGACTTGTTATTCAACTTGCATCTAAATATTCTTCAAGTACTGCTGGAAATTCAGAATAAAATAAACCAAAATTAATGGTTCTTTTAAGATATCCAAAAACTCTATTTACTGCTTTCCAATGAGCAATACCTGGATTACTAGTGTATCTAGAAAGTTTACATATTGCAAATGCAATATCTGGTCTTGTACAATGCATGACATACATTAAACTTCCAACTACACTAGCATACTCAAGTTGTGCAACTGATCTACCAGTATTACTAATAATAGTACCACTAGTCTCATGAGGGGTAACTGCTTCTTTTATTTGAAGATGTTTAAATTTAAGAAACAATTTATCTATATAATGTGATTGGCACAAAACATAACCCCCATTGTGCTTCTTAACTTTTATTCCTAAAATATTATCAACTTCATTCAAGTCTTTCATTTTAAACATTGAATTTAGATACTTCTTAGTTTCAGTTACACCTTTCATGTTTGTTCCAAATATCAGTAAGTCATCTACATATAAGCACAAAACAACACCATAATCATTCGTGAACTTAGAATATATGCACTTATCTGCATTGTTATGTCTAAATTCAAATGATAAAATCACATAATCAAATTTCTTATGCCATTGTTTAGGTGCTTGTTTCAATCTATATAATGACTTAACTAATTTACAAACTTTCTTTTCATTTTCAAATAGAACAAACCCTTTCGGTTGTTCCATATATACTTCATGCAAATCACCATTTAAAAATACTGTTTTCACATCCATTTAATGCACGTGCAAAGGTTACAAAGATTCCAAAGCAAACATCACTCGAATAGATGTGATTCTAGCTACTGGTGCATAAGTATCGAAGTAATCTATTCCTTTTTTTTTTGTTTAAAACCCTTAGCCACCAGTCTGGCTTTAACAGTTTGAATAGATCCATCTGTATTATATTTTCTTCTAAATACCCACTTACTGCTTATTGCTTTAGATCCTTCTGGCAAATCTACTAAATCCCATGTTTGATTTGGCATTAATGAATCCATCTCATCCATTATAGCCTTCTTCTAAAAGGATGCGTCTCTTGAAGCCATTGCTTCACTTAGAGTTTTAGGATCTTCTTCTACATTCAACAGAATGAGTATTTTATTCAAAACTTGATTTCTATCTCCTTCTATTAAAAATACAATAGACTGAGGAGAAATAAAATCAGGATCTAAAGTCTTTTCTTTTCTTGCTCTTTGACTTTTTCTAGTTTCAATAACAGTTTGAGGATGTTTTCTTTTCTTTCTTTGAGAAGAACTAGAATCCAGATTTGACAAAGGTATTTGATTCTATTCTGTTTCAGAACTACGATTATTGTAAAATTTATTTTCAATAAATTCAACATCTCTAGACTCAATAATTGTATTAGAGTCTAAATCAAGCAACCTGTATGCCTTAGAATTTTCTACGTATCCTACAAAGATACTTTTAATTCCCCTTGGACCCAACTTGGATCTCTTAGGATCAATTGCTTTATAAAAGGCTAAGCAACCCCATACTCAGATATGACAAATTTGGCTTTCTTCCTTTCAATTTTTCGTATGGTGATATATGTGTATTTTTAGATATAATTCTATTATGAATATAACATGCAGTAAACAATGTTTCTTTCCATAAAAATAAAGGAATCTTAGCATTTATCATCATAGAATTAATCATTTCAGTGAGTGTACTATTTTTTCTTTCTGCCAAACCATTTTGTTGTGGTGTATATGGGGCAGTTTTTTGATGTAAAATGCTATGCTCTTCACAAAAATTATCAAACTCATTTGAAAAATATTCACCACCTCTATCACTACGAAGACATTTTATTTTCTTTCCTTTTTGATTTTCTACCACAGCCTTATAACGTTTAAAACATTCAAAGGCTTCATATTTATTTGACAAAAGATATACAACAGTATACTTAGAACAATCATCTATAAAAGTGATAAAATATCTTTTCCCCATCTAGTCAAAATACCATTAAATTCACAAATATCATAATGTATTAAATCTAATAAATTTGTATTTCTTTCAGCTTTTGGAAATGGTTTCTTAGTCAATTTTGATTGAATACAAATTTCACATTTATCACTATAATGATTATTGCAAGCAATTAAACCATGTGTACACATGTATTTCAAAGATCTAAAATTGATATATGCTAAACGCATGTGCCATAAATGAGAAGAAGATTCAACAATTTAAGCAGAAGAATTAACTTTATTATTAATACTGAGTTTGAACATCTCATCACAAGAATATCCCTTCCCAACAAACATCTCATTTTTCGACATTATTAACTTGTCGGACTCTAGAACGGTCTTTATTCCGCTCTTACATAGCAAATTTGCAGATACATGATTCTTTTTAATATATGGAACATGTAAAACATTGGTCAAAATAATTTTCTTCTCTGAAGTAAATTGCAATTCAACAGTCACTTTTCCTAAAATTTTGGCAGGGTTATGATTTCCCATTAAAACCATTTGCTTGTCATTTGCTGTTTCATATGTCTTGTATTGTGTTTTGTCATTACACATGAATGGTAGCACCGGAATCAAGCCACCAACCAGAGGATATAATTTCCACTGCCATGTTTAATTCATTTATCATGCCAATATGCAGGATACCATGACAACAATATCAACACCCGAATCTTCTACCATGTTTGCATCATTGGTCTTATTGACATTTTATTCACTGAATTTTCTATGTTTGTAATCACGAATGTAATGCCCTGGTTTTCCACAATGAAAGCAGTTTCCATTTGCATTCTTCTGTTTGTTGTTGGATTTATTTTTCTTGAACTTCCCTTTGTCATTTTTCACATTGAAGTTCTTCTTGTATTTACTTCCAGCTTCCACAGTGTGAATTTTGGAGGAATCTTGAGAAAGAACACTCTTGTCACGATTTCGAGTTTCCTCTTCAATTTGAATGCTCTTTTGCAAATTCTCCAAACTAATATCTTCTACCATATGCAGAAGTTTCTTTCTATAATTATTCCATGTCTAGGGTAATTTAGCCATAAAAGCCCGAACAATCAAAGGATTTGGAATAATTATTTTAAGTTCACGAAGTTTTGATACCAAGACCAATAATTCATGAACTTGATCTAGGATGGGTTTATTGTCAAACATAGTAAATTCATAATATTTAAACATCAAGAATTTGTTAATACCTCTTTTCTCAGTTGTGTACTTGTGTTCAAGAGCTTCCCAAATTTCTTTTGGAGATTGAATGTGTGTGTAGAGATCATATAAGCGATCATTTAACTTTCCCAGAATGTGTCCTATACAAACCAATTCATATTCTTCACGTTTCTTTCGATCATCAACAATTTTATCTGTGCCCTTGTCACTTGGTTCAGGCAAAGGCTGCAACTTCTAGTCCAGTACATACATTACATTGAGAACAGTAAGCAAGAAACGCATTTTGTCCTTCCAGCGAGTGAAGTGTGATCCATCAAACTTGTCTAAGTTGTATACATCATGGTTGATGATTTTCATAGCCATATTATTAGACTAATTCTCCATTGCAAAATAACACTTTAAAATTGTTAGGATAAGAATAGAAAATGGAGAACAACTTTGAGGTACGTTTTGAATCATTTCTTTAAAGTGTTATTTGCCCCCTCTCAATTGAGTTTGCTAAAAGGTTCTTGGTAAATCACTTCTAGGATTCAACAAAGTTTGGAACCTGCGATATAGCAAAACCGAAGTATTCCCTTAGAATTCTTTGAAAGGAAATTGTATGACTATTGCAGAGTGAAACAATAAAATTTTATGTATATTAAAACTTAATTTATGTTTTATTTATACTGGAGAAAATTGGTGCATTTGGTATCGATTCAATTTGTCTTGTCTGTACAAAGAGATGTGTTTATTGAAATTGCACCTGTTAGCAGAAATTACAGATGAGTTGGTAAATACTTTAACAATCACACCTTTACAAAGAGTTATTTCCTGCATATATATCAGATATGTTTGTGTCAATTCAATATTCAGAAAACTCTTTGAATCAAAAAGTTACCTCAGTTGGTTCAAGGAGTTACATGTTTTGGACAAATTCCAATTATCATCTCTCACACACTTTTCACATTGTATATGTATAAAATATATATTTGTAGTTATATATATATATATATATATATATATATATATATATATTTGAATTCTCCAACAGCATCTATATATATATATATATTGAAAGAAAATCTGTATTTATATTTGTCAATCTTTTAATTTGTTCTTTCATCCAGTTTAAGTTCTTTTTTTTAGCAAAAATTTCAGTTCATTTAGTCTTCTACAAAGATACCTTATTTAAACGATTTGTCGTTTGTATATTCTTTTCTTAAAAAAAAAAAATCATTTTGGTATATTCATTTCCTTCTTTTTTGGGTTAATTATGCACTTCTTTAACCGATTATGCTAAAAACTCAAGGATATATTCAACTAGTGGTGGCAAAATGGGCCGTCCGGGCCCGTTAGGCCCGGTATGGAAAACGGGCAGGGCCGGGCCTGGCCGTCAGGCGAAAGAGGAAGGCCGGCCCGGACCCAAGGCCTGTGTAGGGGCAGGCCGGGCCGGGCCTTAACGGGCCGGGCCGTTTAAGGCCTGACGGGCCGGCCCGTCACAGGCCCGTCAGGCTTCGAATTTTTTTTTTAAATTGTAAAAAATTTAAAAAAAATGTAATTTTTAAAAGTTTTGAATATTTGTCCCCCCTAACGGTCACCTGGCTAATTATAAAAGCCACCCTTCAATTCAAAATTTTTTAAAAAAATTTAAATTTGAAAAAAATTGAAAAAAAATTTCTGACGGGCCGCCCGTGGGCTTGGCCCACGGGTGGCCCGTCAAGGCCAGCCAGAAAATTGAAAAAAAAATTCTTAGCGGGCCGCCCATGGGCCAGGCCTAGGGCGGCCCGTTAAGGCCCGCCAAGAATTTTTTCCCCAATTACGGGCTCAAACGGGCCTTACCGGGCCTGGCCCTCAAGCTAAACGGGCTTGGGCCTGGCCCGTTTAGCTGCCGGGCCAGGCCGGGCTGCCCGTTTGGGCCCGGCCCAAATTGCCACCATTATATTCAACCAATGTATTAAATGCCGTATGATTTGATGTTAAATAATTAGGTAACAATTATTTATGAGATCAATTGATATATGGGAATAAAACTCATTAATTTAACCGAACTAATCTATAATTTCTTGCAAGGAAACGCAGGATTTGAGGAGAATTAAATGAAAATGAAAATCCAAGATTTGTGACATGATTGTGTATACTTGATTCAATTTGATTGATAAGATACAAATTGGAACACTATTTTTTAACAGATGATTTGAATCCATAAAGAAATTACATCTCGTTGTGGATTTTCTTTTCATTCCAGTAGAATTTGATTACCATATATAAATTGTTTCTTTCTCTACCACATTTTTAATTGAGTACATTTTTACTCATCTCCTTGAAAGAGGTGAGCATTACCCACCTCCCCACATGTTGACATGTGTCTATTTATTAATTAAGGGTTGACAAAATTAGAGTGATGTTATTGGTACACCCCCTACTGATCTATTTATGCCCTTAATTATATAATATTCTCTTTTTTACTTTATCAAAATTACTTAAAGAGACATACAATTTAGGAAAGAAATTTTCTACAAAGTAAATTTATTAAAATCTCACATTCTTTTTCCAAAACAAAAAAAAAACATAGTAATCTGTTTCTTCAAAAAAAAAATTTAACTCTTAAACCCCAAAATCTGCTTCTTACATACATATAAAATATTATGGAAGAATTTGAGAACGATATCAAGAATATGGAAGAATTGTCTAACAATGATAGTAAGCATCTGGAAACAATTCATTCTCTGAATATAAGTTTGAAGTTTATTTTTTCTTTAGAATGATATCAACTTGTCGTTGTGTTGAAGTACCATGTTATTTTTTCTTTTTTCTTTTTTCTTTTCCATCATGAAATAAGAAGAAAAAAAATAAATCAATTAATGAAGGTGAGAGAGATGTAACAGAGATAGAGAGAACATATATGATATGTATTAAATCTGAAAAATAAGTAAAATGGGTAGTTTTGGAAATAAACCAACCAATTTAATAAAAACATTTAATTTTATTTAATTAAATCAAATTTTTAAAAATTGGGCCATGAATAGATCAGTAAGGAGTGTGCCAATAGCACCACTCACAAAATTAACTATTATACGGGTAAATAAATAAATTAATAATTAACAAAGGGATACATATCAACATGTGGAAATGGGGGTAAATGGGTAATGCTCACCCCCTTGAAAGGGATGAGCAAAAATGAACCGTTTTTAATATTCATATATATACCAGTACACCACGGTCAAAGTTGTGTTTCATAACCATTTGTCAATGTTCATTTGCTAGGTTTTATTATCATATAGAGCAACTAGTAGCTTCACAAATCATAACATGAAAAAAAAAATGCACCATCATTATCAACCGTTTTCATTCTTTCTCTTGTTATTATTGTTGTTTTTTCTTTTTTAATGTTTGTAGAATTGTAGAGCTTGATTGCGAATCAACTGAATCTGATCAAAATGAAGTCGCTTCTACCATTATAGTAGGCCAATCTGGTATGGGAAACTTCACCAACATTCAAAGTGCCATGATCACATTCCTATTAACAACGCTGTATGGATTATGGATACGTATCCAAATCTCTCCCGGAAAATATCAGTAACAAATTCACATTAACCTGCATTATGTCCAGCAATAACAACTTTACTCGGCCTTTCCCGGGTCGGAATACCCGGGTAATATCCAAACTGTGTAAATCTGGATACCCGGCCGGATCCGGGTATACCCAACCCAGACCCGGATTTTTGCCATCTCTGCATGTCTAATTGATTCTACTTCAAATCTTATTGTATTTTACTACTATTTTATTAATTACTTTTTTCTTAGATGATTGTTTTTACTTAGGGTCCATTTGATTTTTTCATTGAATACTTAATGACACTTAATGTGTATCATTATGTTGTTTCGTTTGATTTTTTAAGTTATAAAATCACTGAATGAGCTCATAAAACCACTTTTTATAAAAAGTGAAATTTTTTCACATTTCACTTAATGAAAAATGACTGAAATAAATATCAATTTATTATTTCCAAATTTATCCTTACAAATCTTATTTATTTCCAATGAGTAGTGTTAACCTGTGCCCTAAGAACACATGTTAACAACTATATAAGGTAAGTTTTTATTGTACTTTTTTATTTAATCAGTGTAATAAATGTATATGTGTAGTAAATATTTTCCATTTTAGGTATTTATTTAGTTGTTAATATGTGCTCTAAGGTCACATGTTAAGAGCATCTCCAATGCAAGTGTGGCTTGTGAAAAAAAGAGATACCACGTAGGATAAATAGACATTTTGTAAATAATTGTGTCTCCAATACAACCATGCATATCCAACCTTAAGTTGACGTGGCAAAAAAAATAATAGATATTGTCAACATGACCGTCCACTTTCAGACGGTCTGTTGCACAGCCCTTTTTTAGGTTGACTCAGCAAACATTTAAAATTGACATTAATTTTTCTTCTATTTTTGGTAAGGAAATAAAATAAAAAAATAAAATATGAAATAAAATTGGACACGTCCTTAAAACAAAATGTGTTTTAAACGGAAGCATTGGAGACCAAATTTTAAATTGATTGTCTATTAAGTCTATATTTATACCACATAGAAAGCAATTGGTTTGACAATGTTGACACATCATCATTTTCTCAAATACAAACCACATTACCATTGGAGATGTTCTAACATTACCCATTTCCAATTTACTCTTCTCTTATATCCCTTAACTATATCAATATTTTTTTTTCTTCTCACTATTTAAAAAATTTTAGCAGTCAATTTCACAAAAAAAAAATGATGGAGATAGATTTCATTATAAATTTATTATTATATTATTATTCCACATATATATATTATAAATATTGTACAGATTATTAATGGCTGACTCTAATCTACTGTTATTTCTTAAACTAAACTTCAATTAATTTGTTCAATTTTTATACTCTAAGGGTTATATTTTATATGCTAATATTTTTTATTATAAATTTGTTATTATATTATTAAATTAATTTTTTAGTTGTGATATTAAAATATAAATATATAACAAATAATAGTTGAAAGGGCATGGATGTAAAAATATTTATTTTAAAATATTTATAACTTAAAAAAAAAAAACAATTTATCACATATATTCAGTTTTCAGTGGAAAAAAAACAAATATATTTTTCAGTTTCAATTTTCAGTCACTATTCAGTCTTCAGTGTAATTCAACATTGTTCAGTTTTTAGACGAAACATCAAACGCAACCTTAATGTGTAGGGAGAAGATTACAATTCCATACAAACAAACCATATATTTTTCTCGAATTAAGGAGCAGGCAGCAAATCCACAAGAATAATTTCTTTATTTAAAATAAAAATAATATTAAAATCCATTTTAAAATAATAGTAATAATATTAAATGAAAATACTTAAAATAAGGGTATAATAGTAAAGGTAAAACAGCCTAATATTTAAGTGAAAACATCCCAAGAAAAAAAACAAACAAATCAGTTTCTTAACAATTAAGACCTATTTAGTATTTATGACTTTTAAGATAAATAATAGAGATGTCAGGCCGATAGTCTGAATCACTCGGCCCATTTAGAAAATTTCCATGAGGGCTTGTAGGCCGTGCTTAAGGCTCGGCCCATAATCTAAATTATGAGCTTTAACCTACTCAAGGCCCAACCCCGTTTGATACTCAGCACTCTTCTAGCTTTACCAATTGACCCATACAAGCTTCTAAATTAATATACTAAATTACTAACAATAACAACTATACAGTCATGATTTCCAATAACAATAACACAAGCTGCAAGCTGATTTTTTAATTTTTAATTTTCTTACAATTATATACGCAATTCCATTGAAACAAAAAGACGATTAGAACAAACCTTAAAAAATGGAGGTCTGATCTACGCATAGATTGGAAGGTCCTGTGTCTATACCTCCATTTAAAAATAAATAAAATCAACAGTTTTTTTTTTAGAGAAAGAAAATTAAAGGAATGAGATTAGGGAGATGATGAAATATAGGAGGGGTATTTTTGTCAATTCAGTAGCTAAGTTTAACAGAAACAATAAATTTTTTGAAGGTGGATAAAAATGAAAAAACCTACTTTATTTTAAGCTATTTCCTCTTTATACCGATTTAGTAGATAAAGATTTAAATATTGGTTAAATAATAATTATGTTTAAACATCCAAATCTAATTCTTCGGTAACCGTAGCAGAAAAACATGATATGGACTGTTGTTGACGTTCTTTCCAAATACAATTTCTTTCCAAGTACAATTTGGTTATTTTATAAGCTGCTTCACAGTGTCCTATAATTACTATTACTACACATTGGTCTCTTTGCATATCAAAATGATCTAGCTAGCAACTAGCAAGTAGAATATCCAAAAGAAATATTTCTAAAAGCTTTCAGTGGACCTCCGTGCAGAGGACCAGGTGCAGACACTTCTAAACGTGTGTTTTGGGAAAAGAAGCTTAGAGCTGCTGAAATGAAGCAGTTTGTGGATATTTCATATATAGACAAAGAAGGTTGGATCCAGCACTTCTAATTAATGGATTGGTTATTCAACCATTCCATTTTATTATACTTTCTTATACCATCCACCTTCATGCAAGAGGTTTGTTTTGTTCTGGCAATAATAGAAATAAGTGAGCTATTGTAATTATCTTATATAAAAACCACATGTAGTGGCATGGTGGCGAGATTTTTTTGTCAGATTTGATGAGTGCCCTTTTCACCGGCCAACTCGAATCACTAGAATTACAATCAAAGAAAGTTTTGATATGGAATCAAACCAATCAAAACTAAAACCTAACAATTAAAAGTAAAAGAAAAATAAATCTAAAATTCATTATACATTAGCATCCTATAATGCAATCGAACAAATCTAGAAGCAACTCCAACATCATAGTTTATATTGGCAACTGAACCAAATTCTAGGTTATAAAATAAAAGGAAAATATGACTTAATTGATACTACATAAAAAATTTTAAGTTCTTCGTAACTTATTTTTGTGTTGGACTCGGAACATGAGATGTACTACTTGCTGCTTATATGGCCATTCTTTTATCCTCATCCTTCTTATACTTAATGTCATGCATTACATAACGTATACGACATATATTTGAGAAGGCAATTGTTTTAAAAATGAATATTGATCATTAAGAAAACATATTCATGATTAATGTCTACAACACACATATGAGAAGACAAATGAGTTAAAAATGAATATCCATGAATAAGAATGCATATTAATAATGTGTACGATACACACACATATATGTGGACAAACGAGTTAATAGGTATAAGATCCCGTACTTTTTTTTTGTTGCCCAATTCAACTAATGAAAACATTTCAACTAAAAATATTATCTAGTAATGTTTTTAGTTATTTATTTGGTGTAAAAACATTTTTCATGTTAAATAAGCCAAGATAAGATGAGGTTGGTCCAGTGGTATGCATATCACATGTACACTAAAAGGTTGTGGGTTCGAATCCCCAAATCCCAACTATTTAAAAAAAATGTTAAATAAGGAAAAAATCTTCAAAAAATATATATTACAGTATAAGTGATAAATGCTAATACTACTAATAATAAATTTTAATTATAGAATTCCTTTACCTTGGGGTCGACCTTTGCGCCACATGGAAGTAGCATTTTTCTTGAATATGAACCCATTTTGGCAATAATAATAATAATAATAATAATAGAGAAATATATATTTTCTTCTCCAATACAATTATCTAAAATCAAATATGCATCCATTTTATAAGGTGAGAAATCCTAGTCAGCATTTATAGGAGAGTTTCACACCTACATAATCTCTAAAAAAAAATTTGACACATAAGCTCCATATTCATATTAGACAATTGCATTGAAGATCTATCCATCATATGTGGTAAGAAATTATACCAAAATACATAATAACATCAGAGTTGACTAGAGGGTTAAGCCTAAAATATTCATTATTCTTTTTTTGTGGGGCACATTATTCACTTTTTAAGGTTTTCACAAAATTAGAAATAAAATCTCAAGGATTTTTATGAACCAATACATACAAAAAAGTAAAGGATAATTCAAGAGTGGCGATATTTGTATCTCTTAGAGTATCTCAAATGCAGAAGTGTCTTGCATATCAATAATCATTATCATGTTTTCTATGTGGTATAAAGATAGACTTGATATATATTCAACTCAAAATTTTGTCTCCAATACTTCTGTTTAAAACACATTTTTTTAATGACGTGTCCAATTTTTTTCTGTTTTCTTTTTTATTTTATTTCCTTACAAAAAAAATAGATGAAAAATTAATGCCAATTTTAAATACTTACAGAGTAAACTGAAAATAAAGATTTACAACAGACCATCTAAAAGTAGACGGTCATGTTAACAATGTCTAATATATATTTTTATCACATCAATTTGAGGTTGAATATGTACGACTGCATTGGAGATACAAATAATAACAAATTGTCTATTTATCCTACGTGACATCTATTTTTTTTTACAAGTCACTCTTGTATTTGAGATGCTCTTAAAACTTGTATATACACCCCAAATTAGTATGTTTTTTAAAATCTAATAATACCCTCGAGTAAAATATCAAGAAGACTTCAAATATTTTGTAAGTACACCCACTAATAATTATTAATTAGTTTCCTATTTTAATCTTTTGTGAATTTTTTTCCTATTAATGATTTTATATTAATATATATTATTAAAAACTCTTTCCATTTTCTTAAACCCTAGGTTCTTTTTTAAATACTAATTTGAAATATATTTTCAATTTCTTTTAAGGAAATATAAATTAATGCTAAATATGGAGAATGAATCAAATATCCAAAGTTGGTTGTAAAAAAATAAGTTTTTTAATTAATTTTACTAATTTTATTAGAAGAATAAAATAATTATGCATTTTTTTCTCTATAATATATGTATTTTTTTTTTCTGTTATCTATATTTTTTTTGGAAAACAAAAAAAAAATATGTATATTTTTAATTTCTTTCAAACATGTTTTAGATATTTTTTATCAATATTAGTTGTTCTTCAATTTCATCAAACACATTTCTACTTCTAAATCAATTAGGATATGACACAAATCTTGCATCTCTACAACTTAATTTCACATTTAGAAAATGGATGTCCAACCGAAAAAACCTTAAATCATAGTGATTTATGGATAGAAAACAATCTAGAAGAAATGAAGGGAGCTACTTGACATGAGGAGAGAAAAAAAATGCTTTCTGATTTTGTGGAAGGAAAACATAAAAGAGAAAAGAAGTGAGGGAAGAGAAAGAACATTGATATAATTAGAGATAATAATAAAAATTTAAATAATAATAAATTTAATTAAATAACGTAATAATAGACGTAGGTGATATGTACTTTTTTTTGTTGCAAAAATACAATACAACTAGCTTTTGTAGCCCGCACAATGTGCGGACATTATAAAATATAAATTGAAAAAAATATTTTAATAATATTTATAGTTTTACAATATTAAGACATTTAAATATTTATATTTATTAAAAACTTCAGAAATTATATATTTAGAATTTTTTGGTATCTATAAAAATATTTATGTAAAATATAAACCTTTAAAACTATTAAAGACCATGATTAATTAAACATATTTTTTCTTTAAAAAATTACATCTCTTATTCCTAAAGATAAATAATTCTAATTAGTTCCATATTACACCCTATTAAATTATTCTACAAATTCTCAACAAACAAACTTACCTACTACTTGTGGATTCTAAGGGTAAATGAGTCAAATAGTTTTTTTTAGGGGAAAACAAAATGAATTTAATGATTAAATGTAATTTTATAGACTTAATGATTTTAAAATTTAGTTGAGGGATCAAATTTACATTAAACAGAATTATGATGCTTTCCAAATTCCAACGGTTTTTAATACTCAAAAAGTTGATGGGCTAATTCCCGAATAGGATATATTATGATGGCCTACACCATTCTTAGGATCACATATCTCTCTCCCAAACACTAAAATAAACTTAAGATAATTCATTTTAACTAAAGTCATTTTTTTGTATGTTCCTATCTGTTCTCATAACTATACGTATCAAAACAACAAAAGAAGTAAGGAACATAATTTACCTAACTAATAAACTAAAACACAAAATCATAGAAAAATAAACTGACTCACATCCAACTTCTGAATAATTGTATGAAAGAAATATAAATCTAATCTATAGGCAAATAAAAGAAAATAATGGACCAAAAAATGGAGGGTTTATTATTTCTTTAGGAGAAGTATGTAATAAAGAGTTAGAAAATGGAGGGATTATTATTTATTTGAGTGAAGCAATATATAGTTGGAAAATGAAGGGTTTATCATTTGGTTGAGTGAATTTTGTAATAAATGATGGAAGATTGTTTATTGTATGAAAAAAACAAAATAGTGAAATATTAGGCATGGGTATTGATGGATCCAAAGACTCTAACAACGACATGTGGCACATAAGTTTTTTATTTTAAAAAAATTGTTATTGTCTTATAATGTATTTAAGTTTTTATATTGTTATATTATTATTATATAATGATTAAGTTTTTATTGTTGTTATTTGATTTCTTACAAATAAAATGTTGTTATAAATTTTTTTTTTTTTTATAAAAAAAGCACTTGTTTTTAAAAAAATATTTTAAAAATAATAGATAAAATAGGTAATTTATTGACAATTTACCAATTTTAATTTGTAGTATTTAGCCGATCAATAGTTAGCCCTAATCATGATTAAAAAAATAAATAGTTCAAATTTTAAAAGGTTAGCTTTAACCATTACATAATGTTGTTATTATTATTATGTTGTAAAATGTTGGTGGGTAAGATTTCTAAATATAAATAAATAAATATTTACATACAATGTTAATCACTATGTGAGCATCTTAGAATTCTTCATGATCAAGTTTGCACCGTATAATAATAAGAGCTTTAATTAGCTCTTCCATTTCTTGCATTTTTTCTTCCTTCTTTAAATCATTCATTACAACATTCATCTTCTTCTCACTTGTTTCTTTTGTTCAATTTTTATTTCCAACTGATCATCAATCGTTTTACTGTCAATTTGTGCCTAATTTTCTTCTTGTACCTTCACCGGATTAAAATTAAATAAGAAACACAAAATTATGATCATCAATGCACTAAATTAATTCATGAAATTTTTGTAATATATTAAAATGGATAGGAATATTACTATTAATTTATATATAAATATCATATATGATAAATCTCTCCTTCTTAGCTTCAAATTTGAGTATTAGACTTCTTCATGAAGCTGCAATCGCTTCTCTACTCGAAACTGCAGCTACTCCTCCGATTTCTTTTTAAAGGCGTCCATGGCCAACAAACACATCTCCAGATTCTTTTTAATCTCTTCAGAGAAATTCTTAAAATCATAACGTTCAATCATAACAATTATTTTTAAAGGAAACAAAAAACGAAATCTATTAATAACTAATAAATAATTCAAACAAATCTCACAAACTTTTAACATATATACGTACCTTTTTACACTGTATCAAATTTCAAGTACTTTATTTTTAAAGATCTTATCTCTGTGGCTCCATTTGTTTATAAGAAATCCAAAAAGCTTGTGAAACCGCAACTTATAAATGGTTTTGGAAGACATGAGAAATCATTTTATGATTGACTTTTAAATTTGATTATGATCGTAAAGATTGAACGATACATTTTCCAAACACACATATTCTAAGGCATGCCTTTCTAAATTCTATGCCAAATCAATGAACCGAAATATGTCTTTCTAAATTTGAATGGGGTGAATCATTAAATTTGAATTCAATGTTACATCAATTGTGTTGACTATTGGGTTGAATTATTGAAGTTATCTTAATAGACTCTTTCAACCTGTATTATTTTGTGATAAATATAAGAAATCAATTAATATCTTTTAAAATTATCTAGTAAATTAATTAATTAGTATATATTATAATATAATTAATTAATTACTTAATATAACAAATTAAATATTTATTCATATTAAAAAAAAATAAGGGCATAACATTAATTAAAATGACACATGTCATGATTGATAAACAATTTCATGAATTTAGCTTGACAGTTTTAATTCCATGAATAGGAAATGTTTTTTATTTTAATTTAATTTTTGACAAAATTGAACAACATGATTAAATTGAATATAATGCTAAAAAATAAAAAATAAAATTTTAGTTTCCGTCAATTGCAAATAGTAGTGGAGTTATTTTATTTATTATCTTACAAAAAATTATTTATTATCATTTATAAAAAATATTATGAGTGAATTTCATATATTTTAAAAAAGAATCAATTGATTTAAATGCAACAATTAATGTTTTTAATGTGTTACCATTAATATTTGATTAAAAAAAATATTATTTTAAAACATTTATTTTTTAAAATAATCACAGTGTATTTAATGCATATTTAATACATTCTAAAAAAACAAAAAGAAAAGAAAACTATATAAATTTCCTTACCAAAAACAAATCTGGGTATTTATAACGAAACCGAGTTGATACAATGTTCTTTTAAAGAGAGGCAGGCAATACATTCAAACCTTAGAACCAAATAAACCCAATATTTATCTTTAGTAGTTTGTCTCTCGAATTCATCACCTATGTAAAACTGATAGCAAAAGAAGAAAATCAAAACAAGAAGAAAACAAAATAGATGAGAAAACAGAGGAAGATGTAATAGAGCTTTAATGGTGAGAGAGAAAATCTCTTCTCTTCATTTTCATAGATTAAGTGTCTTTACATAGAGCTATTGTTTATATACAATATCAGAAATCTAATGTCTGACTTGGATGATCTAATGATTCTCAAGAGAGCTGACATCAGCTGAGAGAAGATTCAGTTAGAGATTTATGTTAGAGTTGGCAGGAGAGTCAACTGACATTGGCGCCAAAATCCAATCACAAGATTGGTGTGATCAGCTGAGATATAATCAGTTGTAGCATGCCTTCTGATAAGGTCTAACAACCTATAAGTATAAAGTACCGTAGAATGCAAGTCTTACCGGAGGGTTGGATAGAGAATAACAATTATAATTGAAAATCCAAATTTGTCAAAGTTAAAATTCAATTTTTCAAGTTTTGCTAACCAAACAAATATGATAAAAATATCAAAAAAAGCTACAACAATAATTGATCCCAATTTTTTTTATTTTAAAAAACAATAAACAAAAAGATAAGAAATCAACATAACATAAAAAAAAATTAAAATTATTCTACCAAATATTAAAAAGAATATGTAAAAATTACTCTTACCTCCCAACACCATCAAATTTCCCACCGTTTGAGTGTTTTAAGTTTATAAATCAATAGAAAAAAAAAAGAGATTAAAATTATTCTACCAAATATTAAAAAATATATATATATATGTTAAAATTACTCTTACCTCCCAACACCATCCAATTCCCCACTGTTTGAGTATTTTTGAGTTTATCTATGAGGGAGAGCCACTTGAAGGGGATGAAAAATATATGAGATTTTGGACGGTTTTTATAAAGAAAATTGAGGAAGAGGAAATGACTTTTGAGTAAAGGTTGTTGTTAATATATTATGATGGCTCAGCTTTTAATAAGGGGAATGTCAAAAGACAAATAAGTATTAATAATATTAGAAAGCAATAAATATAATAAATGGAATAGAAAAAATATCAAAAGATAAATAATTATTAATAGCATGAATATTAGTAAATAAATCAATTATTAGATAGATGTTAAATTGTAAATTAAAGTCGAAGCCCTCTTACGGCGGCACGTGGCATCATGATGGTCAGCTTTTATATATTATATATTTATAATTAAATAAATGATATTTTTAGTATTAAGTGAGGTCTATATACAAATTAGAAAAATTTTAAAATTTTTGATAAATGTGATTACGAAAGAGATATGCATACAGTTTTTAAACGGTGTCATTATCGCCACTTTATTTTCAATCCTTAAGGGCACTTTTGTCGAGCCTGATAAACTTGGGATTGGACTATAATAGTCCGAGACTCACGTTTGGCTCAGCAAAAGGATTGAGATACCTTTTCTCAACAATACAAAATAATACCATCAGCCCAGGACTAAATAAACCCACCATTTCTCAAGGTTTTGTTGTCATGGGCTAATAATTGCAAGAGTGACGATATTTGCATCCCTTAAAAATTATATGTACACCCCAATTTAGTAATCTTTTTAAAATCCAATATTATCCTTGAGTAAAATTACTTAAAAGACTAAATAATTTGTAAGTACACACCAATAATTATTACTTGGTTTTATACTAATCCTTTATAAAAAAGAAAAAGAAAGTTTCCTATTAATGATATGATAATAAAAACCTTCCTATTTTATCAAACCATAACTTCTATTTTAAATACTAATTTCAATTTCTTCTAAGGAATACAAATTGATTGACTTAACAAACAATTTACTGCTATAATTAAGTGAAACAAAAATCAATAGCAACAATAAACTTTCTTATGAACAATTGTTTTTTTTATAGAAAAAACTTTCTTATGAGCAATTTTTTTTTTTAATTTCTTAGGAACATAAGAATTGATATACATTGTTGTGTGCTGAGAGTCACTTTTTACATATATCCCTTCTTCTTAGTTGATGCAATTGCTGTTTTCTATTAATTAATTTTAAATTTCAAAAAAAAATTAAAAATTAAAAATTAAAAACTAAAAGAGCTAAAGCAACACATGTAGATGTTACGGTTACAGCTAGAAGTTTTCCAATTCGGTGGAATTAGAGAAATTTGAGCTTAAAAATTATTAAATAATTTTAAAAAAAAGTTTTAATGCAATGAAAAGAAATTTTTTTCAGACAATTTTTTAGTGACATCAAATGTTTTTGCAGGAGTTAGCAATTATTTTTTTAAAGAGAAATTATTTATTTGAATAAAAAGATATAAAATAATAAACTTTAAATAAATATGATTATGTAACAAAATAGTGGGGTGTGCTTACAAAAATATAATACAATAAAATTAAAGAAATGGTATTTTTGCCATTCAGTAGGGTTTATTTATGAACCAGAGATTTTTAAAATATTTTAGGGAAGTACTTACGAAAGGGGTGTACATACGGTTTTTGAGGGATGCCAATATCGCTATTCTAATTGCAATTGTTTTTGTTTTTTTGTTTTTTCAACATTAATTGTTACTTTCTTCTCTTTCATCATGATCAAAATTTTCTCTTCTCTTTCTTCAATCAAAATTTAAGTTTATATGAAAAATAATATGGATTTATTTAATTTTGTTGTAAGAAATTAAATACTTTTATTTTATAAAATTAATGTTAAATATTTAAATTTATTAATATATAATTTTTTTATTTTACTCAAACATATTTTAAAACAATTTTATTATTTATAGAATTTTTTTTTATATCAAATCCAATCATATTTAATCTCTAACCATATTAACTTCATATTGCAGAAGCTTTGGCCATTCTCTGTGGCATGTGTCTGGTTCCTAGAGAGATAGAATCGGACGCTCTTGGGGTTGTTAGAATGGTTAATGACAGGGGGAGTCATCTTGCGGATATTAGGATTATTTTGATTGATATAAAAGAGTTTTTGACTAGTGTTCAAATTGTGTCCATTTCCTATGTTTCTAGAAAGGCAAATATGGTGTTCATACTCTTGCAAAAATGGCTCCGACGATTAATTCAGAACACCTTTTTGGTTAGAGGATTACCCTCCAAATGTGGTGAAGTGGTTATGGGGTGATTTACTGATGCCTTTGGCCGGTAGTTCTTTTCTTTCATTAATAATATCTCATTTCCTCAACAACAAAAAATAAAAACCATATTAACACAAAAAATTATCATTATAGTACAGTCTCATGTTTCACCAAACAAAGTATAATATTAATTTAATCTAGTCCAATCAAATCCAATCATATTTAATCTCAATCCTATCTAATCTTATAAAATAGTTCAATCCAATCATGCGCATCAAAATGTGCCTAAAAGAACAGGATTCTTAAGGAGTTCATTTTTACTCACCACCCATCAAGGGGGTGTGAGTGTCCAAAAGTTAACTCAAGGTTAACAAGAAAATAATCACAAGGGTAAATATGTAAATTGATATAAAAAATTAAATATAAAATTATTTAATAAATATTGCAATAAAAAAATTCAGATTTAATAATAATAATAAACTAATATAAACTCAAAAAACCATAATTCCATCTTCATCTTCTTTAACACTCAAACCCTAACATTCACACTCATACCATCATCTTCATTCTCCAGACCAGAAATCAATAGCCATACATCTCTAGGAATAAACACTCACACCATCATCTAAAAATAAATTTGAAACAAAAAATATCTTTTCCAAAAAACAAAAGTCGAAATTGAAACAATTATTTTTTTAATTGGAATCATCATCAACACCCACATCAATACATCATCTGTTCATCACCATTAACACCCACGACCATCAGAAATCAAACTCACTCCAACTCCCACACCCACACGACTGCCGCAACATCTTGTCTCTATTTTCCCCATCTTCCTCCTTTTATCTCTTTCTTTCCATCACGCTTTCTCTCCCTTCACAATGGGTCGAACTTGGTTCTGGTTCGATTCCAGTTCTAGGTCGAACCCAGCTGTTTGTGAGAGCATGAGAGCGAGATGTTGGTTCAGTGGTGGTTAGGGGTGGGCATGGTTCGGTTCGGTTCGGTATTGGCCAAAACAATATTGAACCGTTATATTTTCGATTTTTGAAAACTTGAATCGGTTTGAACCGTATTGGACCACAAAACCAAATTGAACCGAACACCTTTATCTCGGTTCGGTTCAATTCTGTTTTGGGCCTATTGGGCCTATTGGGCTTTGAGGTTTTTTTACATATTTTTTCAATTTTTGTATCCTTTAACAACCTTATTTTTGTATTTAGACCTTTGGCCTCTGGGCAATTGACTTTGGACTATGTTTTTTAACAATATCTTACATTCAAAACACATCTAAATAGACCACATTAGTATTTAACTAATCAAATGTAGTCCAATTCAATCATAAGTGCTTGCTCAATAGTTACTATTCTACCAAATTCAGTCCATACATTACATAGAATGATAGAAGTCCAAAATAAAATAAGATTATACATAAATAATCCAACATACGATCCATAATAAAATTTGTATTTTTTTTTATATTTATAGTTCGGTTCGTCGGTTCGGTTCGTCGGTTCGGTTCGGTTTTGGAAGGTCTAAAACCGAAACCGAACCATATTCTATGCGGTTCATTCGGTTCGAACCGAATTGAACCGAACTCAACCTTAAAACCGAACCAAACACCATATTTCGATTCGTTTTGGGTCGGTTCGGTTCGGTTCGGTTCTCAACCTTAAAACCGAACCAAACATCATATTTCTGTTCGGTTTGGGTCGGTTCTGTTCGGTTCAATGAACCGTGCCCACCCCTAGTGGTGGTGGTTATGTGTGAGAGATGTCAATTGGGTGTATAAGAGAGTCAGAGAGATTATTTTTAGAAGATGGTAGTCTCTGGATTCTGGTGTTAATCTGGAAAACTATTTCCATTTGTTTTCAATTGATTTTCTATTTTTTTTTTCAAGTGATTTTCTATTTTTTTTTCAATTTTTGGTTTGGATTATGGTTTTTTTTTATTCGTGTGTTTTTAAGAAAATAAAATAAAAAACAGAAATAATGGTAAAATTGGTAGAACAACCTTTAAAATATATAATAGTTAGAGAGCTTCTCCTTACAATCCAATAGTTTTCTTTTTACAATTCATTTCTAAATACACTTCATTCTAAAATTTTAAATTTAAAAAAAATATATATATATATATATAGACACATTCTTTTTTCCAAAACTATGCCTTTTATCTTTTAACACTCTCATTCTAAAGACACTCCATTTAAAAAAATTAAATTTTTAAAGACAATCCATGTTTTTTAATATTACTCATTTTGAATACCTCTCTTTAGAAAATTTGAAACAGGAAATAGAAAAAAGACGTGAAATAATCAAATGAAAATAGAATAAAGAATAAAACTGAACAAAACTAAGGAGATCGAAACTGTTTTTGAGATCAAATTGTGAAAATTGGAATTTCCTTTTTTTTTTTGGATTTTAAGTTGAGTGTTTTTTTGGATTTTAAGTTGAGTAAAAAAATTTCTATAGAGTAAAAAAATAATTTTAAATATATTTTTCTGGAAAAAAGAATTATATATATATATATATATATTCTTGTGATGGTGATGATTGAACGTGGTTGGTATTTGAGAAAAATAAAATTGATTTCAAATTTGGTTGAATAGGAAATTTTTTTATATATTTATAAAAAATTGGTGATGATAATGATGGAGGATTTGATGGTGAGTGAGAAAAAAATTATTTTTAAAAGAAGAAGAAGAAGATATTTTACACTATGTTTGGATTTGTGGAATATGAGAGAAAGGAAACGAAACGAAACGAAAATATTTTTAATGATCGTTGTCTAAATGGTTATAAATAGAGATATTATTCATCTAGTCTCTATGTTTTTTTTTTTTGAAATATCTATTTGTTACTCACTTATATATTTTCGGAAGATTGAGCCTTATATTTTCAAAAACCACTCAATTTGGTCCTTCTGTTGGTCAAACGTTAGTCTAACTTAACAGAAAGAGGGATATTTCAACAAAAAAAAAACATCGGGACTAAATGAATAATATCTCTTATAAATATAAAAAAAAGGAAATGAAAGTAAATCAATCTTATTTGGAGGGGTGAAATAAATGAATTTATTTTATTCTATTTACGAAAATATCATTCTTTCAACAATATCAATACCCAATATTAATAAGGTTAGATTTGAGATAATGAAAAAAATTCATTAATTCTGGATTTCTTTCCCTCTTTTTCCTCTCAATATTGGATGGAAACCAAATTGGATGAAATATAAAGAAATTATTCCCTCATTTTCCTTCCATTTCCTTTCTTTTCTCTCTCATTTAACAATCCAAACAAGATATAAGAAATTCATCTAAGTCATTTCTTTTCCTTTCTTTCATATTTCATCAAACCAAACAAAGTGTTAGGGTTTGTAAAACAGGAAAAAAAACACAAAATGAAAAAAAAAACCTAAAAATGGAAAAAAAAATTGTTTCCTAACAAAATAATTTGGAATGTCTTTAGAACCTTTTGATCTTATTTAGTAATTTCAATTCAATTAAAATTGTGTGTAAATAGATAACTGGTGTAAAATTATCTAAGAGTTAAATTTTAGACACTTGACACTTTACAGAATATGAGGAGAGGGGTAATGTTCATGGGGTGAGTAAAAATGAACTCATTTTTAAGGTAACATTTTTTTTTTGTTTTTTTAAGAAATAATTTAGGTCACTTTTTTTTTCTTTTCAATAATGTTACTTTATTCAAATTTGGTATTCAAATTTGGTGCATAAATGATGTGACAATACTATAATCCATTCATTTCATCTGGGAAAGAAAAAGGATTGATCTTGCTGCGGGAAAGAATACTCAACAATTGAAATTATGTTAGATTTACAAGATTTAAATGAATGGATTAGGTTGTTGCCACATTATTTAGACTGACATCAAATTTGGACAAAGTATCATTATTTTTTTTAAAGATTAGGTAACATTTATTTATGAGATCAATTGGTATATGGGAATCTTCTAAAAAAATGGTATATGGGAATAAAACTCATTAATTTGGCCGAATTAATATGTAATTTCTTGCAAAGGTAAACAAATTTAAATTGCTGGATCCTCTTGTGCATATCGATCTGGATTTTCTCTCTTCCAGTAGTCAGTAGATTTTAATTTCCATATATAAATTTTTATCTTCTCTGCCACAATTTTAATTTTCATATATATACCACAGTGAAAGTTGTGTTTCAACTTTCAAGGCCAGTTATCAATGTTCACTGGCTAGATTTTATTATCATATATAGAGAGCAGCTAGTAGCTTTACCAATCATAACATCAAAAAAAAATGCACCATTATCAACCGTTTTCATACTTTCTCTTGTTATTATTGTTGTTTTTTTCCAATGTTTGTGGAGATTCTACCATTATAGTAGACCAATCTGGTAAGGGAAACTTCACCAACATTCAAAGTGCCATTGACCACATTCCGATTAACAACGCTGCATGGATACGTATCCAAATCTCTCCCGGAAAATATCGGTATCAACTAACAAATAAACATTAACCTGCATCATCTGTGCCTATTTGATTCTACTTCAAAGCTTATATATTGTATTTTACTCATCTATTGTTAATTTGTTTTTTTAGATGATTTTCTTTTACTTATTGTGTAGGGAGAAGATTACTATTCCATACAACAAACCGTATATTTTTCTTGAAGGAGCAGGCATAAAATCCACAAGTGTCGAGTGGAGCGACCATGACAAGACAGATACTAGCTCTACTTTTACTTGTATTCCTGATAATATACTTGTTAAAGGCATCACATTCAAGGTATCTATATATGAGACTTTGTATTTATCAAAAATCAAACAATATTTAATTTATAGTAGTTAATAATATTATTGTACTGTATCTATGTAAACAGAATACGTACAACAAACCGTTTGGTATAGATCAAACCCAAGTTACACAAGCCTTGGCAGCAAGAATATATGGAGATAAATCAGCTTTTTATGACTGTGCATTTATCGGTCTTCAAGATACCTTGTGGGATGTGCGAGGCCGACATTACTTCAAAAATTGTTACATTGAAGGTGGCATAGATTTCATTTTTGGCTCCGGCCAGTCTATTTATGAGGTGTGTAGTACTACTAGCTTTGCATGCAAAAACAAATTCATTTTGTTTTTTTATATAACAAAATACAAATGTAATTTAAATTTAAATTTTTTGTTTTGTTTTATAATGTAGAAATGTCAAATACATGTGTCAATGGGAGCATATGCTAAAGAACATCCAACTGGATTTATAACAGCACACGGGAGGAATTCTTCAACAGATCCAAGCGCGTTTGTTTTCAAGAGATGTAGTATCACTGGAACTGATACTAAAGCTTACCTTGGGAGAGCTTGGGGAGGCTATTCCAGAGTTATTTATGCTGATTCAATACTATCGGATATAATAGTACCTGAGGGTTGGGATGCTTGGCATTACGTTCAAAAGGAGTAAGACTAAATTCATAATAAAAAAATTGATCAAATATAAAAGCAATAAACATATGGGTTAATTGCACTAACTTGCCCTTAGTTTATTAAATCTAGTAAGATTTCAAAAAGCTACCCTAATTAAATTTAATGGTTGACTAACTTGAAAAACCAAATATACCCTTGCCACATCATCTTAAACATAATTTTTTTTAATTAAAATTGACAAATCAAAATTTTCAACAAAAAAAAAACAAGTTAATCTATTGGCGGTGGAGCTTCACTGCCAAAGGAAACAAGAAATCTTTAACAATCTCCTACTTATTGGAATAGATCTTTGCTGATCTTGGAGATTGACCTCATACAGTTCGCAGAGGAGGCTCCTCCGCTAATTGAGGATATTTCTACGGGTGACCAATATATTATCTTTCTTTTTTAATTTTTAATTAAAAATATTTTATGTTTGAGATGATGTGGTAGAGGTATATTTGGCTTTCCAAAGGTCAAAGTTAGTCAACCATTAAATTTAACTGTTAAATTTTTATCTTTTTGAAATCTTGCTAGATCCAATAGAGTAAGAATAAGTTAGTGCAATTAACGTTAAATTTTTATCTTTTTTTGAAATCTTGCTAGATCTAATAATAAAGTAAGAATAAGTTAGTTCAATTAACCCTAGACATGTTTTATTCTAAGCAAATGTTGATATATAATAATTATGATTTTTATTATTATTTTTTTTAATAATTTCAGGGAAAATATTGAATACTTTGAGGTAGGTTGCATTGGAGCAGGAGCAGACACTTCCAAACGTGTGCCTTGGGAAAAGAAAGTGAACAATCCGGCTGACTTGATTCGCTTTGTAAATATTTCATTTATCGACCAAGAAGGGTGGATCTCTAAACTACCCAATTAACTTTAATCTTCTAATTGAGTACTAGTTTTATTAGGGACTGTTAGGTATAAGATAATTAAAACAATCTGATTCTTGAGTAAGTTAAATATTGCAACCTATATATATATATATATGTGTGTGTTTGGTTGTGTATAAGAATATTATATCAGATTTCTGAGAATGTTAGATAATTGTGTTTGGTTGCATATAAAAATCTTATATTATATATATATTATATCATTATAATATATATATATATATTCCATTTAATTTATATTAATTATTTTTTAAAAAAAAATTAAGGTGGGTCTCATGATGGGAATCAAACGGAGGGTAATATGAAACACACCTGTTAATCGAAAAATACAAACCTGCCACCAAACATGGGAATGCTATCAGATTCTTATTCCCGTTCAAAGATTACCCTATACTAAACGGCTCCTATGAGTTTGAGTTTGGATTTCATTTGATTTTTGCATTAGCATATAATTATTCTTTTCAATAATTTTTCTTGTAACAAAATGAAAGATATGGAAGGGAAGGCTCAATAGTAAAGAGGTCAATCCAATAAAGACTGGATCGCTTGGTCCATTTAGAAAATGTCCATAAGGCTCGGCCCGCAAATTAAATTATGAGCTTTACCAGGCTCAAGTCTCAAACCGGTGGAAATAAATCTTAGGAGCCGTTTGATATGTTGTAATTCATGCATAAAATGAAAATCTGATAACATTCTTATAATTGTTACCAGTTTTGAGTATTTTTTTTTCTTTGAAACCCAGATGGTAATCACTTTACCATCTATGGGGGGTAATGTGAAACTCATTCCAACCTGTAGGTTTTAGATTAATATATATATATGATTCCCATTATGAGACCCTCAATCAATTAAAAATAAAAACAAAACATTAAACACAACAAATTCCTTTTATCTTCATCCATCTCATCATCTTTATCCAAATTATTTCCAATATTCATTAAACAAATTTCATCCCCAACAACACAACAAAAATCCATATAACACTACACAAACATTAAACACAACAAATTCCAACAAAATCCTAAAAATAAAAAAACAAAAAAAATTTAAAAACCGAAAAAAAAACATCCTTTTAGATATGTAGAGATTAAATAGATTTTTTATCAAAAAAAGAAAAAAAATAAATGAGAGAGGTGAAGATCCAATATCCAGAATTCCATATTGGATCTACGTTGTCCATCAAGATAGATGGATGGTGGAGATCCAATATAGAGATTGGATCTCCATAGGGATCCATCAAGATAGATGACGGCATAGACGAAGACTAGGACGGAGATCTCCATAGATGAAGATCGGTCGACGACGACAACGTACGACAACCGACGCACGATGCATGACTGTTCTAGTTTGCGGCAAAAAGGGATTTACAATCTGGTCTAGGTTTTGTTGGCAACAAGAGAAGAGAATGAGGTTATGTTGAGAGAAGAGAAATTGGTTTGAGAAATTAGGGTTTGACTTATGTTATTATTATTAGGGGGATTTATTTGTTATTTTTGTTTAGGTTTATAGCAAAAATGCCCTATTTTAGGGGTTCAATAGCAAATCTGCCCTAAAATCGAATTCAATTGCAAAACTACCCTATTCTTCTCAAAATACCCATGCTCATCACTCACAATATTTATTATCCTTTTTATGATTTTTACCACCCATTTACCAACCAACTTATCAAACAAATAAAGGTGAATTGTATTTTAATCCTCATAGTTTACCTTAATCTGCATTTAGTCCACGGTTTTTGAAATTGTAATTTTTAGTCCTTCTGTGACAGAATCATTTAATCAAGTGGGTCAGATTGATTAAATGATATTTTTACCCTCAATTTTCATAAATAAGATTTGATATCGATATAACAGATCGGATGCACTCTAAACTTTGTGTCTAAAACTAGTGTAATAACATGTATACGGATATTAGGAAAAATATATTTACAGGTTAGTTGTTATATTCTTGTGTTAACAGAATACATATAACTTACTATGTAGAGACTCGTCAGCTCCAATAACACAAGTTGTGGCAATTACAATACTAGAAGATAAATCAGCTTTTTTATCACTGTGCTTTTGTGGGACTGCAAGATATACGGATGAACGAGGCAGTCATTATTTCCTTCAATGTTACAATATTGAAGGTGATATAGATTTCATTTTTGGTTCCGGCCAATCCATCTATGAGATTGGTTTGTGATTTTTTATTATTGCAACAACATTAAATTTACAACTTAGTTTTTTTTCCCACATTTTAACTTTAATTTTTGGGAGATTTACAAAAATACTTTGAGATTTTTTGTTTTCAAAAAACGGCAATCTAATTTTAAATTTAAGTTAAAAAAAAACCCTTATTGTATACCAAATTAAAATCACCTTATAGTCGAGGTTTTCATTTAAACTTGAAACTAAAAGGTTGTTTTTGAATAACCGTTAAACCTCAGGATGGATATTGTTAGCGCACAAACGTCATTATGCGGAAGTGTTGCCGGATAGAACACAAACAAACAATAGCAAAAAAATTGAGATGGAAGAAGAAAATAAATCCAATCACATACAACACAAGAGTTTTACGTGGAAACCCAAATCGGGAAAAAACCAAGGCCGTCAGGACGACAAGAGATCAATCCAATATGAAGAAAATTGTTACAACTTTACTCAAGATTTTCTTTCTCTCTAATACCCCAAACCCAATTACACCCAATGTTCTCTTGAGATCTCTCTTAATATTTGTTAATTTGCTCCACTCTCTTATTTTGCTCGCACCTAATAATAGAGATATTAGGATCTATTTATATGAGTTACAGAGAGTTTAAACTAACAAGGAAATCTATCTCCTATACGTACAAGATTTCCTAGTTTCACATAAATAATATTTCCTATTTATGACAAGTCTTCTTGTAAAGGAGAAATCTTTTTTTCCTAGAATCATAAGAACTTCCAGAAACATATTATTTCCCTTTCCATTAATATTTCATGATTCAACGTGTACTTTATATTTGACTACGATTCAAGTTGCAGTTGGCCACCCGCTTCCTAAACCGTGTTGAAATTGACCGCTCAGAAAACTGTGATCCACGCGCAACGTCACCAAGTCACGACCGCTGTCTCACCGATGTGCCACCCATATCGTGACTCACAGAGTAGGCACAGTGGTTCCTCCTTGGAATAGGATCGATGTCCTTACCACTGTGGAAATCCATAGCGCAGGCACAGCGGTGTCTTACTGGAATGGGACCGCTGTCCCTGTCGTTGTGGAAACTCACAGTGCAAAGCACAACAGTTTCGTTGTCCTTCGTTTTCTCCAATTCTTCAGATCTTCAAGCCTCCCTCAATCATGATCTCCAAGCCTCCCTCAATCATGATCTCATACTCCCAAACGTGTCCCATGTCTCCAGAAAGTATTCGCATTGGTGAATCCCATTTGGTAACCTTTGGAAATTTGAGCCATATCCAACAATCCTCCCTTATGGCGAGAATTCCCAAAACTTCGTCCACGGCTACGACTCTCATCACCGAGAATCAACATACCCATAATGAGGTATAACCACTTAGGAACACCCATCCCAAGATTTCACCGGCACATGTCGAAATTTACCATGCTGAAATTGTGGTGCAACTCCTCACATTAGGTTCCCAAGGAGTTCGTTCAGCCATCAACATCCTTGTCCACCACACACCTTACATTACCTCCTAACCAATGCCCGTGCACAATTGTGGACCTGCTATCAGCAATACATCATCTTTCATGGCAACTAGCAGTCATGCCATGAGGATGTTTATGCCCATTTAGAGGGCATCACTGTAGTCGTCATACTCAAGATAGGCGATTGCCGAATCCCCCTCTTTAGAGCCCTTAGCCGCACTTATTTTCTTATTTTGACAATCCTTCTTTATGTGTCCAGACTGTTCACATCCCCAACAAGTGACTTTTCTTTTACAGTCTCCCTTCTTCTTGTCAACTAAAAGAGCAGAGTTATCATAAGATTTACCTTCACTCTTCAGTCTTCGTTCCTCAGATATTATTTTGTTTGCCACATCTCCAAAACATATGGTTGAACTCTCATGCATCACGATTGACTTCATGTATGTATAGTATTGGGGTTTATGCCCTAAAGATGTAATTTTTAAATAGATTTATGAAATAAATAAATAAAAAGTTCAATTCATTCTTGTTGTGTTGTTTATTTTATAACTTGTGCATATATGAACATCCTAGCTTGTCGGATGTAATCTCGAACTGTATATATGAGTGTCATATACAGATGGATACAGTAAGAGACGTGCAATCAAAAGAGTCCATAGATAGCAAATAAAGCTGGGTACTTTATTTGTGGTTAATCTATAGTTGCGGTCCATTCTGTAATGTACGGTGATTCTATCTTGAATCATTCATATGAGATATGGGAATGAAGGTACCTTATATGATGTGATCATATAGGACTGGGCCATGATTTATATGAATCTCTCACCAAGATCCGTTTACTGATGAGATTCATATATATCAACTAATGATGGCTATATGTGGATGATCTTAATCCTGAGTGTCTTATCGATTCCTTCAGGTTAGATCGTGGTCTTTGATATACCATGGGTGAGGTCAGATGCAATTCCTGATCAATATACTCTGTATGTTGGGATTGCGGTTTGGCTTGTGGCTGGGAAGGTATGTACACAATAGTGGAATCCACTCCTTCTTATGAGAAATAGATGGTAGTTCCCTTAAGGGTTGATTTGGGCCTTGGACAATATGAGTGATCTCCTAATTCCGTGAGGAAATAAGATTTATTGTTCATTAGAGAATCAACAGTACTTAAAGGATATATGTAATTAGAGGGGTATAACGGACATTATGACCCAGCTCTAATTGTAAACTATTGTGGAGGATCACACCATGTGTAATAGCTATATCGATAGACACCGAGTTGTATAGGTCTGTGTAAAAGCGTCTGCAGTTGAGAGAGTGCAGCTTCGGGTTTTTAGTGGAATAACACCGGAGTTAATAATCAAGGAATATTAATTAAAGAGTTTAATTAATGATTCCGAGGATTATTGGAGCTCAAAATATTGTGGATCCATTAGGTCCCCTTGCTAGCCCGATCGATTTAGGTAACAAGGGTCACGGTTAATTAATTGGATTGTCCAATTAATTGTGTTACGAAAGCGACACGTATTTATTCGGGAATTAATTGAATAATACGATTATTTAATTATGTTATTAATCACTAAATGGAGAGTGATAGTTGATATTTGATTTTAAATAGAATAAGATAATATGATTATTTTATTTTATTAAATTAAATATTTGAAATTGAATTTAAAATGTTTAAATTCAAAATAAATATTTAATTATCTTTTAAAAGATATGAGATATCATTTTAAAAGATTTAGTTTTAAAATCAAAAAGATATTTATTAAAAAGTTTTTAGTTATAATAATAATAATAATAATAATAATAATATATATATATATTTATACAATAATTTTCATATAAGTGCGCACTGATAGAATTATATAAAAACATTGAATGTGAGCCACTCATTTTACATATTTTGATTAGGCATGTATGCACTTGTCAAAACTCTTTTATAAATGAGTGGCTCACATTCAATGTCCTTATATTATTCTATCAGTGCGCACTGACAGGAAAAAGACTATATATATATATATATATATATATATATATATATATATATATATATATATTTGATAACAAAAACAAGAGTAATACACATCATCAGACTTTGATTTTGTATGCGATACAAACAGTGGGTGTGCGTGTAGAATGAGATAAGAAAGAGAGAAAAAGAAAGCTGTGCATGTGATATTGAAAAGAGAGAAAAAGAAAGCTGTGCGTGGGTGCAATATTTGATACAAGAAAAATATACATATATATATAAGATTTTTTTTTTCAACTAGAATTGTTCTAGTTTTTTGTTTTCTCTTGGAAGAAATTGTTTCTTCCTCTTTTCTCTACACCCTCCTAAATTTCTAAGTACATGAAACACCCACACGCAGTTACCAGTTCCTGGATATAGTGAGGAAGATCTGTGGTACAGACCAGGAGCATATCGTAAAGTGAAGGAGCCTCCAAACGTTGGTAAGGTTCTAAATTTTTTTTTAATATATTGATTACAATTTCCTGTATTTACATATTGTATGTATTAGTTCCGGAAAAATAATTATGATCCCAAGTTCACTGATTTCAGATCGTTTACGATATGTATAAAAAATTTTAAAACCTATTTCTGCTGCATTACTAGTGAACGGGGTTCCAACACATAGGACGGTGGAAGAGACCAGATGAGTCTTAATCTTTTGTCTTCTTCATCAATCTTAACTTCAATTAACTCTAATTCGGAAACTATCCCATTGAGCACTCATAGATGATCGGAAACCTTTGTACCTTCAGACATTTGTTGCATGTGAAACTGCTCCTTCAAGTAGAATCGGTTTCAGACTGTCTTCGCTTGATACAATTCTTCAAGCCTCTCCCAAAGTTTTCGCTGAATATGTTCCATGAATATTTGTAAGAACATTCTTGGCCAGGCACAATCTTATCGCACTTGCAGCCCTCTCGTCCAAATCCTCCCAATCATGATCGCTCATCACAGGTTTTTCAGAACTAGTACCAGCTGTTTCTTTACTGAGATTTCCAGAGCCTTCAGGGTTAGAAGGGGTTGACTTGCCCTTCAACGCCTTGTGTAAATCATATTGGATTAGTAAATCTTTGACTTGAACTTGCCACAAGCCAAAGTTAATTTTTCCATTGAACTTCTCAACCTCGAATCTCATCATCTTTGACATATCCAGTTTGTTAAGACCACTATCAAGCAACCGGTGCTCTGATACCAATTGTTAGCGTACAAACGTCACTACGCGGAAGCGTTGCCGGATAGAACACAAACAAACAATAGCAAAAAAATTGAGATGGAAGAAGAAAATAAATCCAATCACACACAACACAAGAGTTTTACGTGGAAACCCAAATCGGGAAAAAACCAAGGCCGTTAGGACGACAAGAGATCAATCCACTATGAAGAAAATTGTTACAACTTCACTCAAGATTTTCTCTCTCTCTAATACCCCAAACACAATTACACTCAATGCTCTCTTGAGATCTCTCTTAATATTTGTTAATTTGCTCCACTCTCGACTATATATATATATATATATATATATATATTTGATAACAAAAACAAGAGTAATACACATCATCAGACTTTGATTTTGTATGCGATACAAACAGTGGGTGTGCGTGTAGAATGAGATAAGAAAGAGAGAAAAAGAAAGCTGTGCATGTGATATTGAAAAGAGAGAAAAAGAAAGCTGTGCGTGGGTGCAATATTTGATACAAGAAAAATATACATATATATATAAGATTTTTTTTTTCAACTAGAATTGTTCTAGTTTTTTGTTTTCTCTTGGAAGAAATTGTTTCTTCCTCTTTTCTCTACACCCTCCTAAGTTTCTAAGTACGTGAAACACCCACACGCAGTTACCAGTTCCTGGATATAGTGAGGAAGATCTGTGGTACAGACCAGGAGCATATCGTAAAGTGAAGGAGCCTCCAAACGTTGGTAAGGTTCTAAATTTTTTTTTAATATATTGATTACAATTTCCTGTATTTACATATTGTATGTATTAGTTCCGGAAAAATAATTATGATCCCAAGTTCACTGATTTCAGATCGTTTACGATATGTATAAAAAATTTTAAAACCTATTTCTGCTGCATTACTAGTGAACGGGGTTCCAACACATAGGACGGTGGAAGAGACCAGATGAGTCTTAATCTTTTGTCTTCTTCATCAATCTTAACTTCAATTAACTCTAATTCGGAAACTATCCCATTGAGCACTCATAGATGATCGGAAACCTTTGTACCTTCAGACATTTGTTGCATGTGAAACTGCTCCTTCAAGTAGAATCGGTTTCAGACTGTCTTCACTTGATACAATTCTTCAAGCCTCTCCCAAAGTTTTCGCTGAATATGTTCCATGA